>JAWNNJ010001483.1:0-21500 GCA_035045125.1 Hypselothyrea guttata
TATTAAATAGCTATACACAACTCTTCATACTTATAAAGATCATATGAGGCAAAGCATGTAAGGAAATACCAGTAAAAACAGAGTGATAAGCCGACCGGAAGGCTGCAATCGGACGTAACCGACAGCAGATCCTGTACTTTATAACAACTATAAATTTGCTATTGATTATTTTATTGATAACTCTTCCATTTGCAATAAATTATGTAGATCCTTTTGTTCTATTTTATATTACAGAGTCTTATACTTATATTCCAATTCAAACGCCAAATTTAATGCATATTGTACCTAATATTAAAGATGTGCATTCTAGATTAAATATATATTTTATATTTAATTTGGTTTGAATAACAAATGTAATGTTGTCTACATACTTTCTGCTGAGAACTGTATAGCTGACCTGCAGTTTTCGAGTTATCTTAAGCTCTCTTGCAATCAGCATTGCTCTTCATGGCTTTCCAGAGAGATATGTATTCGCAGGAAACTATAAATTCGTAATTTTCGTTTAAGCAAATTCAGCAGAATGCGCAAAGTAACTTTGATAACAAAGTTGGCAAATTTTGCGCAAGGCAAAAAAGCCACTCGGAAACTACCCCAACGGAACAAATGGAACGAAACTTACGAAACTGGACAGCCCACAAGAACTGAGCTCAGAGGGAGAGAGCGCGATGCGAGAGAGAGAGAGAGAGAGAGAGGGACGGAGCAAAGCTGAACTTTTGCATAATTTTTTCCGTTTGTCACATTTTCCATATGAAGCATAGCACAGCTTTGACACAGTTGTTTGGCTTTCTTGTGCTTTTTGCTGCAAGTATGGGAAGATGTTGAAAGAAGTGTGCTGCAGTCGTAAGTGCTGAACAAACCGAAAAATAATTAGAAATATTATGCTTGCTAGAAAATTACAATTATTCTGTTGTAATTATTGGTAAGTTTTAGTAATATGTATATCTCTTTACTCTAAATACTGAAAATTTTACTAAACAAGGAGTATAACTACACTCAAAACAACCCACTATAAAATAATGCTCCTAAATGTTTTAGAATTCAAGTACAAATTGAAATACAGCAAAATCGGGATTAAGTTAAAATTAAGTGCTAATTAATATTAATAGATTCATTAAAAAGTAAATTATTTGAATCTTAAAAGCTTATAAAAATATCAATAATACTAACTTGTATGATTAAATCAAGAATTGGCTGTCTTCTTAAAAAATTATTGATTAAGGTAAAAAATTCTTAATTTTTCTCTCAGTGTAAGCAAAACATGCACCATACAAAAGTTTGTTGTTTCCTTGATTTTTGCGGCAGACAAAAAAAAAAAAGAAATGAGCAAAGTTAGCACGACACATGCAAACATTTTTACATACATATTATGTAGGTATGTATGTATGTACATATATAGTTCTATATGGAATGTGAGGTTAGGTTATGGGCGAGGCAAAAGTACTTAGTATACATACATACAAATATAGCCTAAGGTTATTTATAGCAACACTTTTTGGGTATTGCCGACATACAGACACATAAACCCAATATTCCCCCCACTCGCTGCCGCTTGGCTGCCAAGTTTTGGCCAGGACATGCGACACGACAACAGCTAAGCGGCTTTATGATTTGGGTTTATAACACACAAACACACATGCACAAACACACACACACACACACACACACACGCACACACATACATACACACATAGAGACAGCTGACATGCATATATCATACCTTGGCCAAAGCACGGCAATGTCATTGATAACACATGGAAGTCTGGGGGAGTCCCAATAAATCTTAATAAATATAATTGGAGCTTTTAAGTTTTGGAAGAAACTATTAAGTATCTTAAATAAAATTATTTTTAGCTCACCTTTATGCAATCACCTTTTTAGGTACAGCCATGAAATTTAAAACTGTCGCCCTACTTGGGTCTTTTTCAAGCTCAACTACAGCGCCGACTTAAAAAAGGTCGCACATTCCTAGCTAGGGGCAGTTTAGCCGAATTCGGACGACAGGCCCTAAGTAGGCAAATGTTTTGTACTTCTCATTCTCATTATAGCCTAGCCTGTTTTTGGGTTGCCGCAATACAACACAAAAAAAAAACAAAAACTGTAACATTTTTTCAATGTGCCGTTTCACATATTAGCCACAATTCTGAAACGGCCGAACAGCAAACCCATATTACTAAAGTAAATCCAAAATTGTTTTTATTTTTGTCAACTTTTTATGTTTTGAAGAGAACATAATATGTTTAATAGTGTTATTTTTATACAACAACATTATAATATAACAATTTTGTGAGTTTTACTTTAATTCTGTCTATAATAAATAAGGTTTAATAATGTATTAAGAAAACGTGAGTAAAACTTATACCATCTTTGTTTAAGAAAAATCGAAAAAATATATAAATATTCCCCGATATCTGGACAACGAACAATTGGACTTCTTTTAGCTTTATTCCGGGCTGAAATTTTATGAAAAACTATCGTTCAGTTCTACTGTAGAAGACATAGTATAAGTATTCCTTAGCAAATCATAAAAATTCGGTATGCTAACAACAGCGAAAACATGAAAAAATAAGAATATTATGCTTAACTGTAAATTGCTGGAATTGTTAAGACTCTGTCAAGCTGAAAAGATCATGAAAAGGACAAAACAAATAAGAGTTAATCACAGGAAAATATGTCTTCAATTCTAGAACTGAATTCTATAAAAAGCAAAGAGCAACAGCAAATAAAAAAGAAAAAAACACTTTTTAGACATTCTAATCTTCACAGAAAATATAAAAATATACAAAGTAAGAACAACCAAAATTGTGCAATATGTATTTCTGCAGATAAAATGGGTTTTATTCAAAAACTATAATTATACATACGTTCTAAATAGAGAAGAAAATTATTTAATTTAAAATTGTCTGTATTTGGGAACTATTTATAAAGCCCATTAAAAATGTAGGTGCTGTTGCAAAGTATGAAAATCATTTGCTTGGATAGTTTTCAAGAATGTTTGTGAGATATTTCTATTATGACAATTTTTATCACCTGTTCAAATATTTGAGATGTTCTAAATAAGTGAATAAAAGTAGTTCAAATATATTTTAATGTGTTTAAATTTAAATGTTTCTTGGACATTTTTATCAACCAATATTTCATTTAAGTGCAGTAATTTTGTAATTATTCTTTTGTTATTTATGCGTTGTAATTTTTAACAAGTTTCACAAATACGTACAGATTTTTTTTTAATAATACTACGCCGCCCACTTACGTTATTGCTGGGGTAGTTATTATATAGTTATTTTGTGTTTCACTTATCGTGTGTGTATCTGGCACATGCCGCAAATGAGAGCTTCAATTATTGAACTATTTTTCTTCCAATTATATTTCAGCTGATTTTGTTGAGCTTAACTACATGTCATTTTATTACTCTATATCAGCAACGGGAATAGTTTATTTATACTATACATAAGTCTAGACTAACAGATGTTTCGCAATCAGATTTAAACCATTAGGTTTAAATTTAGTGATGGAATTGAATTTTAAATTATATTTGTAGTAGAATTGCATAATCAATGCACAAGCATTTTTTAATTTTTTTGACTGCATTTTCGTCAGAATTAAATTAATTAAATAATTTTCTTATTAGTTTTTAAGTAATTTGATATAATTTTAATACACTTTACAGAAAACTATCTGATGATAAATTCAAATATATAACTTATTTAGAATTTTAAATTCAACGAAAATTTGTTTTCGCATCAGGTTTGGGTTCAGTTATTTCAATTTATATTTTAGTACCAGTTTTGAACAGATTCAGTTTAAATGTTTGCATTCCTGATAAAAGTTACTGCTTATAATTAAGTCAATTATTTTGTGAAATGGTTTTAAATATGCTTCAGTTAACACTAAATTGATAGGCAAAATAATTTATTTACTACTCAGTTTTTTTGTACCCAATATGTTTCCTTGCAGCTGCTTTTATTGTTGTTTTACTATTTCCGTTCATGTGCAGAAAGCTGTCAATGCTCATTTTCATTTTGGGTGATGCAGCGCCAGCAGCTGCTCCGAGAGTGGGCCAAAAGATCTTATATACATACGTAGATACTATATGGATATATACAAAGTGCAGTGTCAGTACCCGCAATCTCGTTCCCGCACCTCTCGCCCTCTACCCTGAACCGTTATCCGTTACCTGCATGAGTTGAAGTGAGTCAGGCTGACGGGTTGTTTGGCTGGTTGGCGAATTGCTTGGCTGGCTGATTGTTAAAGCGATTTATGATTTTATTTTCCAAATGGTTGCACACATAAAATGCCGCCACCGCTTTTATGAAGGGGCATGCCAGTGCACTGGGTGACTCTTTATTTTAAACAACCTACTATTTATGGGTTGTTTTGCTTTGTATAATTATTAAACAGATTGCAGCTTTCAACAATCGGTAAAATAAAAGTATATTTATATAAAAGTCAGTACTTTTCAGCCTGAATAAAGCACGTATTTACTTATGAATCGATTGAAGTGAAGCTGAGACAAAGAAAAGAAAATTTTAGCATCATTAAGTCATTCTCAGCTGAGTAACAGAGTTTTTTTTTAATGTTAATTAAATAAAAATCCATTTTAATCATATCGAATATTTATTATTTTCTGGAATTTAATATTATATATTATTAACTTCATATTTAAATATCTAAAACTTTAATGTTTTACAATGCCTAGCATATTTAGCTTTTTTTTTTGTAATATCCAAAATTTAACTGTTTACAATAAACTATAAAATTTAATTTTTGGAATAAAAAGTAGTAGCTGTAAGTTGTTTTAAATTGTGTTAATAAAATATACGATACTCTATGTTATTATTAAAGTGAATACCATTTTAAATTTTTAAATTGCATAAAAAATGTATTAATAAATATAGCGTAATTGTTTGGAATTCAAAAAAATAAGAAAATACATAAATAAAATGAAATTTAAAAATTGTCTAAAAATAAATGCCATCAGCATTAATATTCTTAAAATGTTTCTCAGCGGATATAACATGTGTATAAATATATATTTATATATACGTATAAAATAAACATATATTATAATGCACAAAATACAATATTTTATAATCAATGGAACACACAAATTTTATTGACCTCTGAAGACAGCTAAACAAACACATGCTACTCGAAATAGAAACTATAAACAAATACTAAAGCCATTTGGCTGCTGTTTCTGGTTGGTATTTGAGGAAAAGTTCTTTGAGTCATCCATTTGGAAAATGTACTAAAATATTATTGTATAAATATTTTGCTAATTATATTTGAAAGCTTTCCCAGTTGATTTATGGGCTGGGCAAGTGCTGCTGTGCGTGTCCTGACACGTTCCTCAACTACTCCCGTACATAAAGTTTAATGTTGTAAACAGTGCGTATGAGTAATGCGGCCTAAAATTAAAACTTTAAATGATTCAGCTTTGGAATGAACTTCTTAAATGTAGATCAATTTAATACAATTGCCATATCTTGTATATAGTCATAAATTGTAGTATATAGTCTTGATCAGACGATGAACTCAATTAAATAGCCAAATTGTTGCTGTTTACCTGTTACTATGCACAAATTGCATATTTTAAATTGCTCAAAGCACAAATACTAAGACAGTTGCAATCAGAGAAATTCTATAAATAGGCAGAGCCATAACAAAAGCTGCTTTGAAGATAATTGTCCAAAAAGATTTTAGATTATTCTTTTAAGTAATATTTTTGCGTAATACCAGAATATTTATTTACATATATGATTTTTTGGCATTTCACTTGGTTTAATGGATAAGTATTTAAATTAAATTGTATTTTTAAATTGTATACAATAATTAAATTAAAAACTTAAAGCTAAATATTATTGTATTATTTTATTATCCTAATTGATTTTAAATTGAAATTGAAATCGCTTAGAATTTTTAATGTTTATAATAAAATGGCGAATAAGAGTTTCCATTTAATTTGTTTATTAAATAAAATAACAAATGATTTGTATAATCAATATTTAAAAAAAATATAATAATTACGAAACTTGGAATGAACAAAATTATTATTAAATTTTTTACATTGATAATAATGTGAAATGTTATCAAATTATATTTTACATCTGTGTGAAAATACATATTGAGCTGTTGCTAATTTGTTTTTAATTT
Organism: Hypselothyrea guttata; assembly: GCA_035045125.1. NCBI lineage: Eukaryota > Metazoa > Arthropoda > Insecta > Diptera > Drosophilidae > Hypselothyrea > Hypselothyrea guttata. Next base: position 6,154 of record JAWNNJ010001483.1, read on the forward strand.
GACTCTCGGATTCGCGTGCTGGAGGAGTGGGTGCTACTGGCACTACTGATTAGAGCAAGTAAAGATGTATATATTTGTATATATATATTAAATCCGACTTGTTGTCTGGCTGCCGATTTGCGTATGTCTGTTTGCTTAATTTATTTGTATGTGAGTATACGTACGATTGTGTGAGCGTGTGTGACAAATTGGTGTTAATTGATGGGGAGGACAAAGCTGACACAAGTCAGCAGCATGACTACAACAAAAAATTGTTGCCAGTCGTCAGTCAGTCAGTCCGTCCATCCGTCAGTCTGTCAGTAATTCAGTATATCTGTCGATTAGTCGTTTAGTCACATCATAAAATGTTTGGCAATGCGCCTGCGCCATTTCCAACATACAGATTTCCAAACGAAAATCTAAAGAAAAAGAAAAATATTTTTTGCCTACAGTAGAGCTATGCTAAAAGAAAATGGAATTAGAAAAGTTGAGGGCTAAATAAAAAAATGAAATAAAAAGGCAATAAAATGAAATGATTTGCACATATTTCGAAAAGTTTTAATTACCAGATAATTAAATATTAATCTTAATGAGAGCTTAGCTCTTGTCAAGTGCATATTCTACATATAAGATTATATTGGCAAGGTTATAAGGTTTCTCTTGTTGCTGCTATTTTTGCCTAGCATAGAATATAGACAGGCTATTAAAAGCTGTTGATATATGTATTTGTTTATACAATATTAAACTTTCGTAATATTCTAAACAATTCAGATTTGAAAGAAATTTTTTATATTGAATATAAAATATTTTTATGAAATATATAAATATTTTAACTACATACCCGATTTGTTCAGTTGTCAGTTGTTGATTAATACTTTTTCTACATCAGGCTGACAGTTTGCTAAAACGGTGTTTAACTATACTCATGTTCGGCGTTGAGTGTTATAAATGGAGCAATACTATTTGGCGTCAGAGCCCCCAAAATAAGCACAGACTCGTGCAATTGAGCATAGTTTCTGGGCCCACACATAAATCGGCATACGGGTGACAAAATTTGTGACAATTACGTCAATTTGGCGCAGAATATTATACAAGTATATATGTATCTGTATCTTATTGCTAAAGATAGCCAAACTATTGTATCTGCAGCGCATCTTGGCTCTCGACTGAGGCCAGATTGTGGGGGCGCCTTTGGATAGACATCGAGTCAATATAAATATGAGCATTTGAATATTTATGTGTATCGAAAAGTGTTGTGGCATTGGTTTGTTTATTTTTTTATGGCGCGCTCACAAATGCGTGCGTACATATTTCAATTTTATTGAGTGTCATTAAATTATACAATTCATTCTGCGGTCGATCCATGATGGCACTGTATTTTGTGCGAATTTTTCCATTCAGCTAAATTAGTTTTGATTTTATTTCAAACTGTTGAGGGTTTGTTCTCTACCCTGTAAACAATTGGCATAAGTTGAAAGAGTAAAATTCAATTCTATAAATTTGAAAATGATTATTGAATAGCTTATTATTTTTTTAAATTGATTACAATCATTACAACAAAATCTTGTATTTTTCTTTTATTTAATTTATTTAATTTTACATTTCGAATTCTCCATGAATTTTTACTCCAACAAGTTGAAACGAAAAGCGCTGAATCACGTAAACAAATGTTAATCTAAATGAAATACCTCGTTGCTGGGAAATTAGAAATTGACAGAAGAGACCGTCGGGATCCAGTGTGGTCCGGTTTTGGCCAGGAAAGTGTCAGGTAGGCAACTAATTAAGGCACGTGGCCCCCAAAAGCAACACGAAAATAACAAGCAGCAGCGCCAAAAGCGACAGCAGATAAATGTAATGGCAAAGGTAAATTACAATTGTTTGCACTTTGGCAAGCTTCAATAAAAAGAGATAGAGAAAGCAAGGAAAATTGGACATACAGACGTCTGCACTTTGGTTACAATTGGTCGGGTTGGGCTCGGCTTGGTGTGTCAGCGATAAAAAAGTCAACTCAATTAATTTGTTATTTAGCAATAACAAACAAAACAGCCAAAACCCAAATGCAATTAAAATAGGGGAGAGAGAGAATGCAAAAGAAAGAAGCAAGTATCGAAAAGCCATAGAATATTCAATGAAGAAGACTAAAATACAATAGAATTCAATACGTTATTTTAAATTAAAAATCGACCATTAAAGTAAACAAGTTTCAAAGCAGTTAACTTTAATTTAACAAAAATTACAGGGTATTTCTATAAATAATACAAACCCGATGCTAATAGTCAGTTCAATAAACGCATTTCTAAATATTTATTACATATTTCTGCACGAATTTCACCTGGAACATATTTCAAGTGCTTTGTTGGAGTTCTCTTCTTTTGATAATTAGAAATGATGTTTACACGTGGCTATCCGATTTATCAAACAAGTACACACGATATATACGAGTATATTGTACAAACATTAAGGGGGACCGTATCTGCTTGGGCCTACACATGTCTCTCGCTCAAAAATATTTCGCAAATTGAGATAAAACGCAACGGCGCACTCAGAGACTTGTAACACTCATACGCCGCGTTGCCCCCGCCCAAAGCCGAAACTCGCTGATGTTGCCTCGTAATTGCCTCGAGTAGATCTCGTATGCTCAAGCGAATGCTTAAAACGGTAAACGTGTTTTGCCCCTAATTTGATTTGCTGTCTTAATTGGGGCGTGGATTTATTTTACTTTGGTTTTTTTTTGTTGTTGTCTGTATCGCGGATGAGCTCATTGTTAAATTGTTGAAAATATATATGCGAAAATACAAGCATGCTTGTATGCTTAATAGCGAAATGTTCGTTAATTAGCCGATTTATTTTACACATTTCTGTTGATTCCAATTTGGACATCGATTGGATGCAGGCGCGTGGCCGAGCGACACTTTTATAATTGGGTTTTATGAATTGAAATAAAGATAAAGAGATAGTACAATTATCGTTGATTTAATTGGTTTTTATTCAATCAGTTCGGCAGCTGGTAATTCTTAAATTAATAATCGCTTAACGCAATTAAATTTAGCTGTATTAAATTGAATAAACAACAAAAGTATCAGTAAATACGTATCAGATCAGTCGGAGGTTACAGTAGAAGGCCCTTGACTTTGTATTTCAATAATATATATATTTTATAGATTTTCTCTTCTTATTTTCTTATATATTTAAATTAAATTTTATTTATTTTAATTTTAATTTTATTATTCTCAATATTAATTTGTAATAAATTTTGCTTGGCCGACTGGTCTTAATCGACAATTAAAATATATAAATAAATAAATAAATTTGCACTTAGTTAATTGACACGTTTGTACTTTTTCTAAGTACAGGGTTAAAAAATTTAAATAAATTTAATTTCACGCGCTTTCTATGTCGTTAATTATGCAAAAATATTTGGCTTCAACACTCACTCATGAATGACATGTGTGTTTTTTGTGGGCGTAGGAGCATTTAACTCATCTCATACCCATCTTGCTACTCTCATTGCATTTGCTCACGTCACACGAATAAAAATCATTGAACAGCATGAAGCCACTAAAACTGACAGCGTCAACAACAATAACAGCAGCAGCAGCAGCAGCAGCAAAAACAACAACAGAATGAACCCAAATAAAATGCCAGGCCACACGCGTCAATGGCGTCAAAATATGCGTACTAAATAAATACAAAACAAAAGCAATTTATAAAAAAATAACTATAAATACGCCACAAAAATAGAAATCATCCTCATAACAATGAGCAGCAAAATACGTTTAAATAGCATGCGGCAAGTCCAAACCATGTGTTGAGATTATTTCTGAACCGAGCAAATGGCGTGTGTAAGTGAATCAGATCAGATTATGTACACTCGTTGATTGCCATTGACATTTTGAAAGGACATGTAAAAATTGGACGTAGTTTATTGTAATATTGCTATAAATACATTTTATCTTATTCAACATAAATTATACACATATGAAGAATACAAATTAACAAAGTATCATTAAATTTCTTTTACAAATTAAATCTAACTAATTATGAGCATATTTTATTCATATGACAATTTAAATTATTAAATTATATAAATTTATTGTAAATTATTTTATAATTGCATTATGGAATATCAGTTTACTGGGGATTTCTTATCGATCAACCTCTGCCTTGTCTCAGCTTCGATAGCATTAGGATTCTCTCCGAGCTCCAATAATCTCGTTCTAAAAGCTTTAATCGTTGCCTCGCACATATTATTTATTTTTTTAAGCTCCTCTAGCTGCTTTTTCAGCTCATCCATCACAGTATTAAACTAACATTTCTGAGCATGGAAGGTCTCTATCAAGAGTTTTGCTTTTAATTTGTGTTGTATACAATTTAGTAGTAGTATGTGTCTATATAAGTTTAATTTACATCCAGGATTACTAGATTGCTTGATGCTAGTCATGATTTTTACATGCTTTAAGACTAACCCCTTGCTAATTGCTTAAAATCAAGCAATGGCCAAAAAAATAAAGACTCAATAAACTGAGTAATTGGCATAGCATGATAGAAATAGGGACTGCGGGGTAGAGCTTTACTCAATTATGCAACGAGGACGCACAGCTCTCTTGCACTTCTGTGGCAATTTGAGTTGCAGGGGCAGAGCAATTACAGGCAAAAGCAACGCCATTAGTGCCATGAAGCTGAAAAGGCATCCTTCAAATGAGGGCGACCTTAGCAGCCAATGGAATGGCTTTCATGCTGTTTCTGCCTCGAAATCGCATACGCGAATTCGCTTAACAAATGAAGCGAAAGTTAAACTTTGCCAGTAGTTACACCCTGTACTTCAAAAAGAGTTCAATAGGGTCTATTAAGTTAGTGAAAATGACAACTGTGTGTAACATACAGAAAGGGGCGTAAACGATTTTTAATTATTACGCTAACTGCTAGTTTAACCGTTAATTTAAAAGCTACAAAGCTATATTTTACCTATTCCTAATTTCAGTTATGCTGTGATCAGATAAGGAAACAGCGAAGATATGCAATAAACAACTTGTTAGGGTCTGCTACTGTAGGTTACGTCCGACTGTAAACTTCCGCCCAAACCTTACTGGCTTTATTTGATTAACACAGATGCAAAGACAGCGAGGCAACAGCGCCTGGAGTAGAGATGAAAAATGGCGGCCTTACCCTCCGACAATAAATCAATGAAAAAGGGAGTAATTGGTGTGATGGGAGGGCAGTGGCCCGCCTGCCCACATATTGAGCGTTTGCATACTTAATTAAGTCAATTATTTTGATACGGCTTTGCGCTATAAAATGTTAAACGGCGCAGCTACAGCGAATCAATATGCATTGTTGTCGCTGTCGCTGTCGTTGTCTTTGTCGTTGTCACACGCGGCGTATGCGTAATGTTAACGAGTGAGGCGAGCAAACACACCTCAAAATCCTTGACCAGAAAGCCCGCTCTATGCTTCGACTGCTATTATCCTTTCGTGTGTATCCTTGAAACCAAATACATTAGTGCTAAGTGGACGCTCGATATCAGCGCCAAAGGAGAAATAATTTTAATACGACCAGTAGCACAAGCAAGTGCCACATGCATGTAATAAGTATATTTGTTCGTCAAATATGTGCTCATTTCATCCATAATTTCTCATTTCATTAAATTTGTTTTCATTTCACCCTGATATTTCATTTTATGCTGGCACACCAGGCGTATGAGTAATGCGTTTGATTAGCTGCGATTATATGGCATCAAATGGGAGCAAGCATACACAATTATAATCTTGCCAAGTAGCTGTCAGCTGTGCCCATAAAAGCCCACATATGACCAATAAATACAGCTAAGTGCCCACTTGACAGCTATTTTTATTGGCACATTTTCCAATGCGAACATAAGCGAACAGCATAAGGGCCGTCTTTTAGGAGTTGTGCCGCTTTTATTGGTAATATCAAATCTGTCACATCAACATCAGTCTTCATCTTCTGCATAGGTCTAAAATATGCACACAGGGCTGGAGAACAGCAACAGATTTGTGAGATTTACGACGGATTTAATAGCTATTTTTATCTCTCAGTTGAATAATGAAATGTGAGCTCTACAAAGAATTTTGCTAAACTTTTTCTTTAGTTTATTTTAACAGGTATTTATAATATTCTAATATTATCTGTCAACTTTTATTAAAAAAAACTTGTATGTAAATCAATGAAAAACGATTCGCCCTAAAATCTCTTTAAATTTTGTTGATAGTTTTTGGCTTTATATTTTGAATAAAAGCTGGATTTTGTTTTACTCGTATTCTTTCATTGCTTGTTATTTTATAGTTCAGCATTTCAAGGTTAAATTATAATAAATATTCTAAGGAAAAATTAAAAGCCAATTGTACAAAAAAAATCAGCTTTCGGAATAAAGATATCACAACCGTAAAAGGGGATTTTTTTCTTGTAAAACGTATATATAAATAAATACATATTTTCATTTTAAAAGTGTTTGGTCAAATACAATTTCTTTGCATAACTATTATTAATTTTTAAATTTTAAATTTATTAAACCAAGAAATTTATTTCAAATTTCAGAGCAATTTGGATTTGGCTTATCTAAAATACAGAGAATATACATTTCAAAATTGCAATTTGAAATAAATGTTGCAAATGGTGTTATAATTTTTACGTAACTTTAAGTAGCATTACAATGATAGAGATTCGTTAATTTCTTCAATGTCAGAAAAGATGACAATCACAGCTGGTGCTTGGCAGCTGCGATGTTCTTGCTGTTTATGGCCCAGAGCGCAATGTCAAAGAAGCAGCTGAATTGCAAATGCGGATAAACTGGCAGACAGAACTCGCTAAAAGCGATGGGAAATTCAACGAAAAATGCAAATGTCCGTGCCCGAAAAGGCTAATGCATTCATCCATAGAAATCTTGCAGGCTGCTTTCCCACTCCCAGGAGGGAATGAAAAATTTGTCAAAAATCAATAAGCTGCTAAAAATTGTCAAAAATATTTGTTTGCGGAAATGGGTTTGGTATCGAGTGGAGGCTGAAGCTCAGCAAGGCTGGACTTTCATTGGATTTATTTGTGAATTTTTGGAATCATTGGGTTTTGGTTGTTGTTGTTGTTGTAATTTAACTGTCATTTACATTTCAGTGTGTGCCTGTTTTCCATTTTTGTTTTCATTTGCCGGTTACCTTCGATGTCGTTGTTGTTTCTGTTGTTGTTGCTGTTGTTGTTGACAATAAAAATCGAAATCAATAAAATAAAAATTGATGCTTTCAGCCGTAAAACAAAACGGAAATTGAAATGTGGTCAAAGGTGAGAATGAGAGTAAAAGAGTAACAGAGCGAATAAATTGACTGACTGTACCTGAGCGACCGACCAGGTGTGAGTTTACTCTCGTTCAGGGCCGACTTTTGAATGGTGAAACGAATCATCAACCAATTTATAGCCGTTACTTTCACGAGGGCTTCGTCGCACTCGACCCATATTCAATTAAATATTTATTCTTTTGCCTACGTGGCGTTTCGATTAACGTATGTGTGACTTTTGCCTGGGTTCAGCTCAGCTGTTTATCAGTTCAGTCTCGTCTATAATTATATTCAATTAAAAACCAATCATTCATCGCACCCATAATACTTTTTCAACTCTTTCAGCGCCAACAAGTATGGTAAGTTCAAAAGCAGCAACAACAAACCAAGCCAAATTAATAAAAGAAAATAAAAACAAAAATAAAAATATAAAAAAAAACAACACGCGGCGCCACTTAAACGCCTACAACAAACACCACAAGTATCAAGCATATCTTAGACAGCCTATCTCAATGGAAGACCCGATGACTGTGAGAGTGTGTGTATGTGTGCATGTGTGTTTGTGCCTGAGATTAGATTAAATAAAATGCCGCTAAATAAAGCAGAAATGTGTGAAATGAAACCAAAAGAAAACATTTTCATTTGTGACGACGCGTTTGGAATCATATGATAAACAAACCACTGCAAGGTAAAATCTAAAATTAAATTAACTGTTAAATATAAGTTTTAAAAAGATGATATACAATAGTACACTGCAACAAATAATTGTGTCTTATATTATTACAAATAAAAACACACGTTTACAGATTACAGTGTTGTCAGCTAACAAACAATATTGTCATCCAAAATAAATTTCATATGCAGATTCAACAAGATTTTAATATCGCATGAAAGCGAATTTAGGTACTTATTTAAATCGGGTTACACTGTAACACAAACTGGAGTTAATCTAAACTATATAGTCAATCTTATGTCTCTTTGCCATATAAAAAGATTCCGCAAAGCGATTTTGGTTACAGCCGACCGTAGAACAAATTAAAGCCTATTTTTTTATCATGATTTATTGAATGCATTAAATATTTCATATTTTTTTAATAAATAAACAAGGGAGTTCTTAAACTATTCAGTCCTACTACTTAGAAAATGCTGTTCTTAAAATATAAATATTCCTTCATTGTCTAAATTAATTTATGCAGTCTTCCAGACCATTCGTTTTGTCATAGATATATTTTTTTGACTGTCTGACACCGCACATATTCACACCCAGTAATTCTGTTTGTGCATTTGTTTATCCTACTACAGCCGTGTATTTTACGCTACGCTCTAATTTTATTAATGCGCCTATTATTTCCAAATGTATCTCAGACTGTGCATGGGAGTGTAAGGCGGTTTGTATCTGTATCTCTGTGTTTCAAGCGCTTACATTAAACCAAATGAAGAGCAATTTGTAAATGGTTGCGCTATTAGACTCAAAGTTCATGGTCTACAACTGTGCGATGGGTGTGTGGGGGGAGGGGACGAAGAGGAACGCGGCGATTACTGATGATTTGTGAGCGAGTGGAATTGCAGTTGACTAGCTTGCAATTATTTTCGCTCCAACCGAAAATCTATTTCAAACACCAACGCCCACCAGCGCTGTTGAAAATGTTGTCAAGTATCTTGAAATATTTGAAATTTCGAAATTGATTTGCTCGTAGCTGTATGGAATCCACTGTGGGCTGTGACACAATAAATGAGCAACAAAAACTCAGCCGAACACTGCGTAACTTTGCAATTTGCCAAAAATGGCGACAATTGCTGTGAGCTCAACTTGACCGGCAGACACATACTCGTATAACCTCTCAGCTACACATACAAATATATACATACACACACCAACATAGACTACACTTGTCGTACCACATACTATATGAATTTATTATGAAGACTGGCTGAACTTGCTGCTTGCATGACTGACTGACTGACTGACTGACTGACTCTCATTACATTTTTTTTTGCACTCAGACTCAACTCGATTCTTGAGGCAGCGTTTATTTATTTATTTATTTTGTGGTTGTCTGCGTCTTTAATATGAAGCTCACGTTGAGTTGAGAAATATACATTCATATATCAGAAATGTCACGCATACAATTCACTGTATTAAATAGTTTTTGTTGTGCCTTTTGGCACTCACAGTGGGCAAAAATAACTTTTCTGTTTAGAAATAAAAAGCGAAATGGTTTACGTGCGCTTGCAAACTTTGCATATGAAGATTCATGTTTAAGAAAACCTCATGGTTAATGTTAAATATGTTTTATTAAACTCTGAAAACTATTATAAATAAATCTTTAAATAAGAATAATGTTAAAATTCCAGCAAACTTTTAGCAAAGATAATTAGTCAAAACATATTGTAAATACTACATTTCAATGAAATAAATAATAAAATCTAATTATAAATACTTGATTGACTGGTTTTAAACTTGTTTTTTTCATGTTTTCAATTTGAAAAATATAATAAAATAGTTTCTACAATTATTTCTACAATTGTTGGTACATTTCTTTAAAAATTGGTATAATTTGTATCTATTCAAATCTGTGTGCCTGTGAATTTGAATGGTTTGAATATTTCATTGTGGCTTCTATGAATTGTGAATACAAATTGCTACTAATTATGGTAGGTAGTTCAATTATTTTATTTATAACAATAGAAATATTTAATTTTGTATAGCAGGCACGGCATGAAATTTTTATCATTTTTATGAATGAATGGACGCGTGTTTGAATCAAATTTATAGTAACAAAAAACTACTTGTATTCAATTTTTGTGTTTGCCTACAGCCTGAAATTACAATAGATATATTTTATTTATAGTTGACTAATAAGCTTCAAAGATTCTTCATTCTTTTTATAGACTGATAAGACATCTTTATTTGGTTGTAGCTAATTAATATTAAGCTCACATTCGCATAAACCTGAAATTCCCACACGTTGATAAGACTAATCAAATTGATTATCGATTAAATGCAGTGGAGCGAAGAGGTTTAACTAAGCGTGGAGCGAATGCTATTTATATTCATTCATTTATCAACGCTGTCGCATGACATTCGGCTGCAGCAAACTGCGACAAGTAATTCTACTTATAATTCACTCCCGAGTTTCGACACTCAAGTGCCTGTCACTTAATAACAAATTTCTGCTTATGATATACTCCATTAAGCGTTCTCTGGATGCCTTTTTAGAGAAATATGGGAAAGATAGTTAAGCAGTATATACTCCCTGTTGTGTGGTCTCTTCTTGAGCTGCTGAAGAGACACCAGACTGTTCTTTATAATTTCTATATTCCAAAGAAACTTGAAATCTTATGGCTTGGTCAATGAGCGCTGTCTACGGGGCGTATGCGCAATTAATTACGTTAGATTATAGAAAGGCTGAGTGTCTGAAGAGCATCAGCAGCAGTTTGTAATAGCCAATTGACCTGCGAATTTATTGCATTTAACTAAGTTTCATTAGTTTGGAATTATCTTGATGCTATATCTCAGTTAGAATACCTGTAAATTAGTTATCCACGTCATTTTCATCTAGCTAAATGCTATTCAAGTCAAATTATTGTTAAATCAATAGCCTACATAACACTTGAAGCATATATCGTAAATAGCTAGATAAACAAAGAATAAAACATCTAATATGTATGCTATTTTTAGGCAACTTTAAGCTTCTTCTATCCAATTCATATAAAGTAATTTCTTATCTGGGCGTCTCTGCCTAGCAGAACGCACCTTGAACTACATACAGAACACTTGGCGAATATTTTCACAAGTCAAATGTAAGTAAAGCAAAGTCAACTCAGCTCGAAAACTGTCATAGATTTCAATCAGACTCAACTCACGCCAGTCTGACATGCAAATATAGATAAATATATAGCGCTCGTTGAGAAGCAATAAAAACTGAAATAGGTTAAATAGGCGTCGCAATGGGTGAGGGTTTATTTTTTCCTAGGTATGCTCTAAAAAAGTTGATATTTTTAAAACGTTTGTAAATACATATATAGACTAAGTAGTTAATATAATTGAATTTCGCTTATTTGCCTGCTTATTTTATTTAAATTTATATTTTATTTATTATAAAGTTAGATATATTATAAAATACCTAAAAGAGCATCTGGGTTTCGCTGCAGTTGTGGCGCTTATTTTCTTTTATTATTTTTTAATTTTTTGTATCTTTTATGTTCTGCCTAACTTTTCGACACGCTACTTTTTGTAAGCTTTTAACTAGCGCCTCGCGCTAAGCAACGGCTATAGCTACAGATACATTTACAGATGCAGCTAAAGATACAGATACAGATACAGATGCATCACAATTTTGTCGTCAGCATACATATATACATACCTCTACTTTTTGTTGTAGTTGTTATCGCAGTTGTTGTTCTTGTTGTTGCTGCTGGCGTTTGCAATTTGTGCATATTTGTTACAAGGTCAATTCGTCTGATTGTAAAAGTGCGAAAAATATAAAAATAAAATAATAAAAGCTGAAATCAAATTGTTGTATATATTTGTATGACCATATATGTGCGTAATTTATGTATACAATCTAATAATCAAATTGATTAAACGAAATAATACCCTGTTGATTCTATTTGAAAAATATAGGGACGGGGCAGATCAGTGATACGGTGGCTACAGTCGGACGTAACCGACCGTAGGAGACCCTTTACTTTGAGTATATGTACATACAAACACAATCAGACGCACACACACTAAGCTACCCGCGTATGCAAGGCACACCACCCCCCCCCCTCTGCCTAGTGCGGCAAATTGTCTGTGGCATATGTCCGCTGTTTCTTATCCGATCGAAATAAAATTCACAGCGTCGATAGAGATGGTCATAAACTAGTTAAATACCAAATTACAAATCAATAGATTTAAAACTGTGGCTACAGCAGCTTTTTGCGGTTTGCGGGGGAAGGGGGGGGGAGATATCCAAAATCTAAAACAAACTCGTGCTGCTGACTATTAGGAGAACCTAAATCCCAAATATGGTGTCTCTAGCTCTTATAGTTGCTGAGATCTAGGTGTTCATACAGACGGACGGACAGACAGACAGACAGACAGACAGACAGACAGACAGACAGACAGACGGACAGACGGACATGGCTATATCAACTCGACTTGTCGTCCTGATCAAGAATATATATACTTTGTGGGGTCTGCCACGCCTCCTTCTGGGTGTTACACACATTTCCTCCTTGCACTAAGTTAATAGACCCTTTTTACTTTTTTAAAGTAAAGGGTCTAATTATATACGCGAAATAAATTGAATAAAAAGAACACTATTATTACCTAATATAATTTAGAATATTAATTAAATAGTATAATAATTTAATTGCAATAATTTAATTAAAAATTATATTCGATTGATAAAATAATAATTAATAATTGAAAAAATTGCCAAATTTATATTGGAATTATAATTAAATAATATAATATATTAATTTAGAATTAAAGTTCAACAAATTTAATTTAGAATGATATTAAAATGATAGAATAATAATAAACTTCTAATAATCACAAAATTATGCTATTTTTCTAAAATTCCGATTTGTATCTTGAATTGTAACTCAGTTCATAGGTATTTGTTTATCATACGATTATACACTGAGTATCTGTCAGTCGTGCATGGGATTGTTTGGATTTTGCTTTATTTTATTTCATTCAAATTAAGTTGAACCGCTAACAGAATCAACATAAAGTTGCTAGGTCGAGCTCTTGCCTCGTGGATGCTGCTGCTGCTGTTGTTGTTGTTGTTGTTGTTGTTGTCGTGTTCGTTGATGTTGCCAACAGCTGCAGCCATTTGGCTGGCAACCGCTCTCCCCTTCTCCCCTCTCATCGAGCAGCGGCAACAACAATAAGAGAAACACAAAAATTTACAAATTGAATTTGCTGTCAGCTGGCAGGATGGATGGTTGACGCAAATGACTGCTCTCGGCTGTATCGTCCCACTGTCAGTGGCAGTATCTGTCAGTTTGTCCCACTGTCCCCATAGTGTCCCAGCCGCTTCTGGGGCAAATTAATTTTTGTGGTCGAATTCATTTGGGGCTCGCTAAGTGCACGCTTTTGGCCCTGATGCAAAAGCTTTCGGACGATGTCGTCATCAGCTGATGCCGCAATGGAAAATTCAATTTTCCGGCTTCTCTCGGCAGCGCCTAATTTTCCTATTAAGCGAACGCACCGAACAGAACATACATATATCTGAGAGTGCCAGTATCTGTATCTACAGCTGCATCCATTGTCGATGACATAACCTGCATGCAACGGTCTCACCAATAAAAATGCAATTACGCACAGTGGGTGTGAAATGTGTGTGCACGTGCATGCCTGTGTTTGTATCTGTGTTCCTCAGTGGTGTTTGTGGGTGTGTGTGTGTGTAATATTCCTAAGTCATGGCCAGCAATCGATAGTAATTACGCGTCAAGGACATTTGCTTGGCTGCTCAGAGAGCAGGAAAAGCAAGAAGGAAATACAATTGAGAAAGATAAAGCGCATAAAGGAAAAAACACATGTTAAAACGTATCTTCAAGATACTCAAGCACAAGTCGAAGTAAAAACCGACCACAAGCATGAGAACTCCAACAACAGGTTGGAAGCCTATTAACCCAATGAGGGGACTGTGATACACTTACTGGAATTCAATTAGATGGTAATTGAGAAATAATACAAGTGCCAATTACATGCTAGAATGTTTTTCTAATTATTATGTTGCTTATGAGGAACTGTACTTATTATAAATAATGCTCGTTCGGAGAACTACGAATCAAGTCAAGGCCATAATATTTTGTATGCAGTTTTTTTTTAGAATTACCTGATGTGCACGCTTAAACCAGAATATAACTATTGGTAATTACTAATATTTAACCAGCAAAAATGGGGCATGGAACACAGACAAACAAATTAAAAATAATTTGCACTTGAAGCAAATTGCAGCCTTCGAACCGAAATTAAATTTACATTAAAATGTAAATTCCATAATTTACCCTTTGAAACCGCTTTAAATCAACATTTTACCCTAATAGATTACAAGTAACATTTCAATGAAACCTTTTAGCTAAAGCCAAAATGGAGCGTCATAACTTACAGAAATCAATTTGCAGCCGAAAAAAACAAGCCTAAAGTAAAGAAAATAATATATATACACATGCCAATAAATTACAGAGAGAAACTGTAAAACAAACTGAAAATGTAGAAAAATGTGCGATGGGAAATGCATCTAAAAGGGAAATTTAGCAAAAAGCAACAAAGAGAGAGATATAAAGAGGTAGAAAGTAAATCTTTCTGCTCGTAACAGCAACTATAACTGAATGTGGCAATGACAATGGACAAACTGCAACCGCAGCAGCTGGCAGGAGGCCAAGGTGAGCCAAAAGGGGAAGGGGATAAAGCCAGCAGCTGACGTTGCAGCTGCAGTCAAAGCGGATGTGCGGATGTATCGCTGAAGCATACAAGGACAGTACCAGCAGCAACAACAATTTCACAGAATCGGATTGCAGCAGTTGAAGCTGGCATGCAGAGAGCTAAAGCTAAAGTACTATATGCCAAACATGGCAAAGAGTCTGCTTGTTACATCAGCCTAAAGCCATTTCTTTGGCCTTAAAGCTAAGCCAATTAAGTCGGTATCCCGATGCTAATGAATGCAGGAAATGGAGGAATGGCGAGAGTTCAAACAGACGCAGGAGAAGCAGGAGTACAAGATTACCCGTAGTTACGGACCACAAACCAATTCAGATTCGACAAAAGATTCAGCATAATGTCGCCGCAGGCTCCAGTAATCCATGCCACGTGTTGGCCAAAATCCAATACCAATGCAGATAAACACAAGTCAACCACAGGCCTTATTCTCCTGTTGCCTTTTTGGGTTATATTTGCGGAAACAACCAAAAGCTAACAAATCATTATACATTCAAAAGCTAAATGGCATTATTTATACAATTTCCGATTATTTATTTATTGATTTAAATTAAGGCCAACAAATACTATAGATAAATTTAAAATACAAGATTTTTTGCTTAAAATATATACAAATTTAGAAATGTATTTTACTTATATGCAGATAA
>JAWNNJ010001485.1:0-23696 GCA_035045125.1 Hypselothyrea guttata
TTTTTGTTATAATTTTGCTCGCCAATGTTTCGCGTAACTCTCTTTTGGGATATCCTTTACGAGCTTTTGGTCCACTGGGAAACTCCCAAACTGCAAACACAGGAATGTGAAATTAAAATAGAATTGCGCTCAGCAATTGCATGGCATTTGCTGCAGTCTGCAGTCTCCCACTTCTAATTACTTTATCTGCACTGCAATCCTAATTTATGCGCACTTGCCGTTTGGCATAATATTCAATTATTTACCCCTAAGTGAAGAAGTGCCGTAAAGCCCTGGCACATTCCAAATTACATGCAATTTGCAGCGCAATAACAAATGTATGAGCAGAGAAATCAAGACACTGTCATGTGATACAAACAGCTTTGGCTACAGCAATTTACAGTAGCATATAACCATCCATCCAGCTAAAACTGAGCTAGATTCTGGAGTATTTGATGTTCGTATGACGCCCCAATGCTTAGCTCCACCTTCGTCTCAGTGCAATGGCGACCGAACGGTGCGAGCGAGACGGACTGAGAGAGCGTGCGAAATGCAACGAGCTGACGACATGGGAGAACTCGGGGCAGTACAAAACATTGCAGTTTCTGTTTCTGTTTCTGTTTCTGTTTGCAATTCTGTTGTTGTTTCTCCAAAATGCATTCTCTCTTTTTATTTTTTGTTTCTGAATGCCACGGACAAGCTCTATTTTCCGACGATTTCACTTTTGCAATAGGAGCCCCACATACGCAAAAATGGCGCTGCTAGGGTGCTATAATGTAGATGCAGGGTTGCCACTCGAAAAAATAAATAAAAACAATCAAATTTTTCTGTTAACTTAATTTAAAACGGTTTTTACGCTTATTTGAGATTAAATAAGCAAAATGCTAATAAATAATAAAAATATTGTAAATTTTGCACTGCATATTCATAGTTTTGAAATAACTGTTTAAAAATTTTAATATTTTACTCTTCTTAATCAGTATTATAATAATATATTATAATAATATATGTGTATATATACTTCAGTGCCACGCTTTGTTCTGGCTGCATTTACGCAAACTTTATCCACCTTTTGTGCTTTTGTTTTAAGTATACGATCCCGAAAAAACACCACTTTCAGCACAATGGTGCTCATATTGGCAACCGGGTATAGATGCACTTCGTGTGGGTGTGTTGTTACAGGTGTGTATGTGTGTGTGTGGCAGTGTTGCAGTCTGAAATTGAAGCATTACATTGTGTAGCGTTGATGCCATTTAGCGCTGTGGCCCCTGTATTCTTAGATATTGCCATCCAGTTCCCACTTAGACGCGCCTTGTTGGCTCTCGACATTGCCATTGAGGAGGCATCGGGGTATCGGATGGCCGTCCGTGTTGTCCCCATTTGCAGCTTTAGCTTTGACTTTTGGCCATGCTGTGAGACCTGCTAAGGGAACACGTTAGCTTGTTATGCTTTTATGCGACCCTTGAACATTTTCCATTATGCGAATGCGTATGCGTATGCGTTGGCTTGTGTTGTTGTTTCATTTGCCAATCTTCAGCTGCTGCTTTCAGGTTACCCTTTTTTCGGCTTGTTAGCCATGCGCTTTGGCGCTTTTACTGCATGTTTTATGGAAATTTTGCAGACATTAGACGCACTCTGCACATCAAACGCATTTAACGCATTCCAATGCCAAGCCTAATGCCATTGTCTTGCTGCTCCATACAATCTAACCCGGCAGGCAATTTGACTGTCCAACGCACCTGAATATAATCAGTTCTACACTTTTATACGTCTGTCAGTCCGTCAATCAGTCAGTCAGTCAGTCAGTCAGACTTCAATCTCTTTTGTGCTCTGGGTACTCTGGCTTTTGCTGGCATACAAAGAACAAACTGCTAATTTGGTTTGATGTATTGCCTCTGGGACATCCATCAGCACTGAGCACAGAGCAGAGGGCACAGGGCTCGGAGTGGAGAGGACTCTGAGACTGAAGTTTTTACCTTCTAGCTACGAATTGAACAATGCTCACTCCCAAATTGATTATATCAAATTGTTTGTGTTCTGTGTGCCTCGTGCCTATGAAATGCTTTCGGTTTCATTCCATTTTGCCCATGTCTCTGTCTATTTGTGCTTGAGTACTCATTTGATTTGGGATCATCCAATTATAAACCTTTACACTTGCTATTTGGGAGTTGTGAGTTGAGAGTTGAGTTGTGAGTGAGTGACTTTGGCAATTGTGTTAATTGCTTTTGATATTTCGACACCCACAGCACTTACACTATGTGGCAGAGCTTCAAGGGCTCTAAACGAATTTTAAATTAAAACTTCTCTAGATTCTAAAGTCTCTTCAACTCATTAGCAAAAGTTGTATATTTCAGCAAATTGCAAGGATTTTACATTTTACATATTTAAGAGCTTTGAAAATACAACAAAATTGGCCAACTTTTCTACAAATTGCTGCCTAATTGGAATGGTTATAAATTTTCCAATACAAAAGTATCTCTTAAACGTAGCTTCTTTTCAGTATTGACAATTTGTTGCAATTTTCACTGATTTTGCATTTTATTTTCGACTTGTCTTTAATAAAAATCAAGACTTCTGAGCTTTAGTTAATTTGCAACAATTGGAATTTCCATTTAGCTGTATTATTTTCTTGCCAAGGCCGCCAAGGCTTTATAAATAAAATCAATTCAAAGTAGAATGGTTGGAATATCTACTATTTTAGTCGCGTGGGTCTATCATTAATCTAATCAACTCGTGTCTCTAATACAAATGCTATTTATTTGAAGCAAATACACACACGTCGAAAGCTGAGCAATAAATTTATTTATAACTTTGATACAAGCCGCGTCGAATGCTCAGCGTTTACTTTTGGTCAAATCCACTTTCACTTGACACATAAATTGAGTTAAAAAGAAATGTCAAATTGAATTTAATTTACGTCAACAATTTGTGCCAACTTTTCTCGCTCCATTTCACATCAACCCAAACAGCGAACTGAAAAACTGCGACTCTGGGAAACTGGGAAACTGAAAAATAAATATATGGAACAGTCGCAGGCGAAATGAAAATGGAAAACAAATCCCTTACCCGCATGGCGCGTGATACATATGAGTTGTGGAATGCCTGAAAGTTGATAATAAAATTTGCATGCATGGGGAAAGTCTCATGCTCTGTCACCTTCTCGCTCTCTCTCTCTGTCTCTCTCTCTTTCTGTCTCTTTCTCTGTTTCTCTTACTCTTTCAGAGCGCGAGACATGTTAAAAATAGTTGTGTCCTTGAGTAAGCGTTATGGAAATGCTCGTATTCAGCAGGAGCTCTGTGCGTGGGAGTTTCATCTGATTATCACAGACAGACACCTGTTATTGTTGGGTTTTATTATACCCTATACCAGAGCAAAAAGGGGTAACATAATGCAAATTTATGGCAATATTAAAAACAAATAACCAAACAATCAAAATTTGCCTGTATTTTCAAGTTAATCTAAATCGATTATCAGTCAACAATTGCTGTGTTTTGTTTTTCTAGATAAGGTTTAAATTCTGGGCAAGCAACAAATAAAATAGGTTGGGTTAGATTATGACAGTAGAGGAGGCTTATGCCTACCCTCATTATACAAAGACCCATTGTGCTGCCCTGCTACTAATAGAACTTTTGTACTCAGAACCTTCCAGTGGTTTTGATAAAGAAAGAGAGTTTTCTCGGAGGAATTTGTGAGATATGGAAAATGAGAGAGAAAATGCGAACCAAGAAGGCTTTTTCTTGTATAAAGAACCGGGCAGTGACATAACAAATGCAAAATAAAATAAAGATTTTTCTTCTATTCTACCTCAACTTGGAACTAAAACCATTCCGCTGTCTAGCACCTTCGACAACAGCTTTTCTACTCCTTAGCAGCTCTTCATTGTTATGACTAAGACAACGTCGAAAGCGTAGGTGCCCACTGAGCTCATTAGAATTCATCAGTTGTTTTCCATCTTTTTATAGACACCTACGTCCCCTACTTGAGGCAGAGCTGATGATACTGCACGGATGCTTGGCTCATATTTGCATGACATTCATAAACGGATTTGCAGGTTTAGAGTTCATTGAACTTGTCACTTCGTTTTAGACAACCAATTTCATTACAGCCAGACAGTTACAGTCAGTGTGGATCGATGTTTACCAAAGTTGGCCCAGTTAAGCAGAAACAGTATGCAACAGTTTATGGTTTAGACAGATTTTTATTATTGACAAATAATCTCAGACAGTTGCTTATTGACATTTGCCTTGGGATTTTGGGCTGCACACACTTGGCAAAGTGCAAACATGGCCAAATACGTGCCGAGCATTTGCAAAGCAAAACACAATAAAAACAAAATAAATATACATATATAATGTAGGAATACATGCAAGATAAACAATTGTTTAACCTGCAAAGTGGCATTTCATTGCCGTAAAATTGACACGTCTGTTGGCATATTTCATTTAAAACATATTTGCAGTTTGTCGCCATGGCATATAAAAATGAAACGAGTGAAACAATTTGTGTGGTATTTTTGCACAATCCAGACAAATCCCTGGCTAGTTTTCAATAGACTGTTATTACAATTTATCTCTGTTTTTTTATTGCTCTCCATTCGTTTTTTGCTAACGATGTCGTTTTTATTAGACTCTTCACGTGAGATGTTCATTTCAAATTGAAATAGAATAGATGGTTGCCTTTATGGCACATTCTTGTTTTCAAAATCATAATTAAAAATACACGAATAAGCAAAGTGTATTGGGAAACGGATTCGAAAACCAATAACAATCATGGCGCTGCTAACGATTGGCCTTAATCGAGAGCATTTGGATTAAATAAATGACAGTTAAAGCAGCATTTTCTTTCAGTCATCCAGCAGCCAGTTAAACTGTCAAAATACTCTCAGAAATAATTTTCGCTTGTCTGGCGCTTTTTGTCTATTTTCAACATTTATTTTTGCCATTTTAAGTGCTATGCCAAATGCACATGTTCGTTGCAAGCAGAAGCCAACTTGGTTCGCACACAAACAAGTCCAACAGCGAACCAGGAACAACTTTAACAAATACACGTTCACCAACTGTTCAAGGCCTGCTCCCATATTTGCCCTCTACCGCCGGAAGCTGTTGAGCGCGAGAACTGGCAAAGCCGCGCCGCCTCCGCCATTGCTGTAGACCTGCAGTTGTTGTTGCTTCGTTCCCGCCGTAGACCCTCTGATCCGGGTATTGTCGACTTAGAGCAAACATGAACCGAAATTCGCGTACAATGGCGTACAGTTCTGGCGCCTCTGGCAGCACGGCGAATCAGTTTTTATTTCCATGCACACCAAAATATAAGCCTGCTGGCTTTGTGGGCAAAAAACAACACCGATATTGCTTAGTTGCTGCATATATGGCCACTTCCTTAAAAAAAAAAACAAAATAAGATCAAGACTGGGGCATTAAATGTAAAGAATTTAATATTGCTTTAGGCTTTCTATGCGCAAGGTTTAAAGATGTTAAACTAAAAGGCCAGCTGGGTGAGAAATATCAATTAGGGTCACTTTAAAATAGTATTTTAGAGCTATGGTTTTTCTATATATTTATTTAAACATTTGACTGCTGTTTTATTGGCGTAGGCCACACTCCAAACTGTTTTACGAATGCAAATTTATTCAACAAATAATTCTGCGTTGCAGACGCTTATGTGCAGATTCATGTAAAGCTAGAACAAATTTCGCCAAGGGCATAGCAAAAGCACAACAAGATAAATGCCTGACCACAAACCAAGCCAAAGACGGTACAGTTATAAATTCATTTGGAAAGTAAAAACTGCGGCATGCCGCTGGAATGATGATGAAAGATGTGTTGGATAAAGGCGAGCTCTATATCACGCTCTCGCTTTACTTATTGCAGGTCTTTTCGCAGCAGCGGCAGAGCATTACAGTAGCAACAACAACAACAGTAGCAGTCACAACTTTTCGCTGTGGCAAACGGAAGACTTCGGTTCTGATGACGTGCCAGCATTGTCGTCGTTCTCATCCTCCGCATCCTCCGCATCCTCCGCATCCTCCTCATCCTCGTCGTCGTCCTTTGTGGCCACGTTGGCACCGCAGGCGGAAGCCACGAATCACACTTTCAAGAGTTTAGCCTTCCTGGGCAATGCGGTTGATTCATTTCCTCCCTACACGACATCTGATGGCTTTGCGGTCGCTCCGCCAGCAACAGAAACGGATCTGGCGCAGTCTTTGCCGATTTTTGACTTTGGCATGCCACGCAACATAACGGGACGCACTGGCCACACGGAAGCCATAATTAAATGCCGCGTTGATAGCCTGCATGATAAATCGGTAAATATGCCCCTCCTGCAACTCATGCAACTCACAGTTATCTGTGGATTTGTCGATTTTTCTTTTTTTGATTTTGGCATTTGCCTCATCATGCTATTAGTGAATTGACATTGAACATTTCTCACCTGCCACACAGGTGTCCTGGATACGAAAGCGTGATCTACACATATTGACTGTGGGCACAGCCACCTACACATCCGATAAGCGTTTTCAGGCAAGTATTAATGGATATTGGTACAGGGTGTGCCACAAAAATTGCATTTATGTTTAGATCGATTCTTAGTTTGATATAGATACTCAATTTCATTCGGAACATTGGAATAATGGAAGTGTATTAGGTTCAGTAGAGAGTACAATATACTTAGGTTGCGGTACAATACTTTCCTCTAATAATTATAATAATAGCTCGATAACATTCACAAATGTATATTTATAAATACTCACGTACAAAATAGCACACCCTGTATAAGCTAAACTCTAACAACCTGCGTATTCCAGGTGACCGAATCGAAGGATGCACGCGACTGGACGCTTCACGTGAAATCCCCGCTGACCAAGGACAGCGGCATTTACGAATGCCAAGTGAACACGGAGCCCAAAATGTCCATGGCCTTTCAGCTGAATATCATTGGTAGGCATCGAACATAAATACTTCAAACTTTGCATAATATATGTAACTGTATAATTATGTTGATTCAAGTTGAAGCATTAAATTGCCTTATTACGTATTAAAATTTGTAATTCCGTTTGCCTCGCCAGCAGCCAACAGCCAACAATTATGTTTATTTCATTTGTTTACTCGCACTCAGAGAAATGCATATTATTTTTGGCTAAAATGCCTGCAGGCATACATTTTTAATTTCCCATTTTGCGTCGTAAATAAATAAAACCGCACCCCAAAGCGCTGCCAAAAAACATGGCCCAATGCAACACCTGGGCCAAAAGCTGTCTCCTCTTTCAGGAGACCTAACCTTTCACACTTTGGGGCGGGCCCATAATGGCAATCAGGTCCAGGGTCATATGTATACTATGTGCGAGGGCTTAGATGAGATTTTGTAACCAACATGTTGACTGTCTCACGGCCAGAGGGACATAATTAGCTCGTCAACTCGCGGGAGTTGCCTGATTGGAAATGTGGTGAAGCCTTTAATAGGATATGTATAATGGCATGCATATAATTAGCAGTCACTGCAAACGCCTGGCCAACTCTGTAGGCGCTCTCTATTGTTGTGGCATAATTGATGGCTGCTAATATAGTTACCTGGCAGGTTAATTACAGCTGCTATTGTAGAGAAATTTTGGAAAGGCTAAACAGCTAATCTTGATTCATTGCTTGAATTAATTTTAACAGAAAACCAAAAACTATTTGACTTTAAACCAAACTTCTTGTATCAATTTAACCAACTCTCTGTTTATTTTTAGTATATTGGTAATATAAACGCCTTAAGACAATATCTATGTCCCACTTATAAATTTGTATACCCTGTACCTTTTAAAAATGAGTAAAAACAGGGAAAACGCTTTGTGCGAATATGTTTTAAAATATATACATATATAAGTATAAAATATTTGTGTTTATTCTTAATTTGATTTATTTTTAAATTGGAAAAATCTTATCTTTAAAACAGCTTCCGATAACTTGAGGTTTATTAAACTAATTTTCACTTTTAACAACAACCGGAACAAAAAAAAAACGTTACAGAATCTGAACCATATCTCTTCAAACTAAAAACATTTATAAATCACGTTTTAAACAAAAATTTCGAATCTCCGACCATTTTCAGCGCTGATTTCAAATGTTCATATTTTCAATGTTCATGTTGATTTATTTATGTAATTTATTTAATAACAACTCTATAACTTAAACTGTTTGCATCATAAAGGGAGTATATTGATAAAAAATAAGGTTGACATCGGCTGTCACCAGCTGTTTTCGATTTCAGCCACTTATGCAAATCAGTTTACAAGCCCTTTTTAAGTTTTCGTTTATGCACTGCTGCGTCTGCTGCTGCACTTGATGCTGCACCTGTTCTTGTTGTTCTGTTTTTTTGATGGGGCAACTTCCTTTGCGCTGCTGGCACACAAATGAATTTCCGATTACATTTTCTTTGCCACCGTGTGCATTTTAATTTACGTTAATGAAACAATTGCAGCAAGAGCAGCTTCAAGCCGGCAACAGCCAGCGCTAACTACGACTGGACAGTGACTACGCACTTAATGATATTATCGTACGGCATACGCGTCGTATGAGCAACTCGACTCTGCCATGGATGCGGCCACGGACACTGGCTTTTGGCCCGGCTCTTAACTCGTTTTGTTTTTTCTTGCTGCTGCTGCGTTGCATTTAATTAATGTCATTATGCAAATTTATGCGACCGACCGCCGATTCTTCTCACAAGATTTATAATTCATATAAATTCAGCTTGGGCGTGTGGGCTGACTATAAACACATTCGTCTCTGCCAGCAACTTGCAGAAAAAAAAAGCTATCTACTTAAGCTCATGGCGATAATTTCCAACAACGCTACAAAAAACAACATTAATACAAAGATAATGTTTTTTCCAAGCAAGCACATTAAATGGCATTATCTTTTAATATTTAATTTTAATTAAGGCTATGCTCTACGAGTCTGTGGAAATATATTTAAAATCAATTTTGCGCCGAAAATTGTAATATAATTTGTCTAAGAGGATGAAGCAAGATTAATGCATGCAATAAATTAAAATACTCATTAAAGAGAGCTTAAGCAAAGAGAGCTTAAGCGTTGAGAAAATAGTTTTTATTCAATATTGAGAAAGTAGGCCAAAAATAAAAATCAAATGAGCTTATAATAAAAAGTAAGAAGAGGATTGATGGAAGTATAAAGTCAACAGTCTAGAGTAAAATGTAAAATAAGGTATTGAGCAGTGAAATAGAAAAGATGGTAGAGAATATTATAAGAGTTGACTATGGACAATTGGTATACGATAGTAGAGAGAACACTGTCTTCTTTCTGGAGATAAAAACACCCCACAGACTTGTTGGTATAGAGTTAAGAAAGCACAGTAGAAAGTCAAGAGGGGCCATAAAGCTTGGTAGTAAAAGAGTTACCGAAAGAACTCTCTGACGTTCTCAAGTAAGAACTCATTTTGGCCACACTTAAAATTCGCATAACTCTATAAAGGTGTCGGAGCATATATGTATTTATTCACAGTGCCTTTTAAATATTTTTGCCATAGTGCATACAAATTTCTCGCTATGGCAAACGAAAAAACTGCAACCAATTTTAGCAGCAACCAAAAAAATGCAGCATTTTTTGTGCATTTTTATGCTGAGCGAATGAGCGCCAGTGCACGGTGTTAATTGCCTTTAACACAGCGACACTGCACAAACATGTATATACTCTTCCTTTCACACACATACGCACACTCGCAAGCACACACACACACACACACACATGCATACCAATGGCCAAGAAGTGTAAAATACACACACGCACTTAATGGCGCCAGGGGATACTCAGCATATGCCACAATACGAACCGAATAAACAAACAAACATGCAGGAAACGAAAATAAAAAGCAGGCAGAAAAAAACGCCGGAGCGCGAGAGAGAATGAGAGAGAGTGTGTGTGTGAGACAGCTAGACAACCTGGCGGCAATATCCGGCATATGTGTGTGTGTGTCTGTGCGTGCGCACTTCCTTCCCTTCCCCCGCATGCCAATTACAAGCCATGTAATCCCCATCATCGTATTGCGGCGGTTGAATTTCTTTCGCCTTTTCCTGCAGCTGCATTCAAAGTGTTTTTTTCCTCATACCCTGTAGTGGGCTGAGCTAAAGCAAAGCAGCAACAGGGTATCTGCTGGTCGTGCTGCTGTTCTCAGGCTCTTTTTATAGCTAAGTGCACGATCGATGCAGACAAAACAGTAAAAAGAAATAAGATGCATTGCTGCTGCGCTTCGTATAACATTTTAAAAATTTATTTAAAATATAATGTACAGGGTATTCTACAGTCAGGCGCATCTGACTGATCTCCGCCGCCCATTCTGGTTTTTATTGTCTTGCTTCATTTTTGGGGTATATTTTTTAATTATTATTATTTGCAGAGTCCGCTGCATAATAAATATTATTATTAACCCAGTTTTGTGCAGCTATGTGTGTGTGTTTAAATATTTGTATGTGTGCGCAATGACGCGACAGACGCACAGACACATAGACGGACAGACATACATATGTGGCATGTCTGTTGCGCTGCGTTTTCATTTTCATTTCCATTTTCACACTTTACGTTTTTATTATTTCTGGCTTCAATTTAGCGGAATTTAAAAACTTATGCCATGCAGTTTTATGTGCGAAACTTTTGCATTTTATACAAATTGCTTTACAAGCAATTGCATGCTGCAAATTTCAAAATTTTCAATTTGATAAAGCTTCAAATTTCCGCTCTCTCTTTGCAGAAATCTCGCCAGATGCCAAGGCTGTTATCAGTGGACCACACGATCTGCATTTCAAGGCGGGCAGCGCCATCATACTCAACTGCATCGTCAAACAGCCCTCGGTGAAGGACATTGGTCCCATCTACTGGTATCGTGGAGAGCACATGATAACGCCCTTCGATGCGGACGATGGCGAGACGGAGGAACTGCAAACACAGCGATCTCTGGAGCAAACTCCTGCTCAAGCGAAGCAATCGCTGAACGATCTGCTCAGCACAGAGCTGCAGAGGGACTTTGCCACACGCATCGCCATGGAATCCCAGCTGGGCGATACCCTCAAATCCAGGTAGGTTATGAGCAGCAGATTTTATGCAATCCCGCAATTTATTGCCACTCTTCCCACAGGCTGCGCATATCCAATGCCCAGACGACGGACACCGGCAATTACACCTGTCAGCCAACGACTGCGAGCAGCGCCAGCGTCATGGTGCACGTGATTAATGGTGAGTGTGGCACATTGACAGAGGCTATGATTTAACCACAGTTAAGCAGCAGTGAAGCCAATAACTGATGGATGTGTCACATAACTAAATACGTGCACAATTATGCAGGCAAAGGTCACACTAAGTGCAGGCTAATCAGTTTTATTTCTAGTATTAAACGATTGTTTTATGTATTTTATTGTTGTTAATTAACTTGTAATTAATCTGCACAAAACAATTTGTATGTGGGCTAATAACGCTTAATTTGAATTTTTTATACATCTTTTATTTTATTTGAAAAATTGAAACCAATTTTTAATAGTTAAATGCCTTTTAATTTGAATTCTATTTTTCTTAATAAGCTTTTAGTTTGTAATTAATCTGCCAAAACTGTATATGTAAACCTAATCTAATTAATTAATTTTATAAATATTTAAACAGTTTTTCTATGTTTTTGTTTATTTTCAATTTGTTGGCTAATAATGCCCACAAAAAGTGCCATAGAAATTATCTTTGGAAAATACAGATATTTATTTTCTACTACTTAAACGACTTTTAATTTAAATTTTATTATAGTTAATGAGCTATTAGTTTGTAATTAAACTGTAAGAACCGTGATATTTATTATGATAATTTATTTCTATATGAATTTGTTTTATTTATTATTTTTATTAAAATTTATTTGCCTATTTTTATTAAAAATAGAAATCAAAACTCTTTTAAAGACTACAACTATGCCCAAAACTTTGCCCTCTCTATATGCCATGTCGATATCTTTGCTTCTAATCTGGGCTTTAAGTTCCGTTTATAGACGACTTTGTCATGCGCTTGACTTTGCATATTTAGCACATAAATTTCGAAAGAATTAAGACATTTTAATCTGGCTAAACTACTTACATACCAAGCAGGCGTTGGTCATCGTAAATTTGCCGGGTCTTTGTCATTTTTATGGTCCAGCAGCAGTTTGAAACAAATTGCAGCGCGTTTCGTTTTTATAACAAGTTGTCAAGTGTTAAATGTTATGTCCGGCCGTTTTGTTGCAATAAACTTAAATGGAATTGTTGTAGCGTAATTTAAAGAATTTGCATTTTAAAGAGTCATGAGAGTCAGCGTGACAGAGGGGGAGAGAGGGCACCTCAATCAGGGCCATAATATAATAAATATGATAAAATGTCAAAAGTAACTTACGAAAGGCAGTTAATCATACTCGTATCCCTCAACATGCCACACATGGGGCACGCAGCAAAGTCGCAGCGAGTGTGAGGCAAGGATGGCGGCTAGGGGGCTATGACAGACCAACATAGAAATGAGTATGACACTGCCAAATGCCTATGCATAAATACAGATAATAAATCACAAGCAATAAAAAATTTAACGAAGATAAAGAACGGAAAGCGTATTGTGTTAGATACGAAGATTGTACACTCTTTAGGGAACTTGAATCCAAGTTATATATATTTTCGTAGCTTTAAAGTTTGGTGTTTCAATTAAAGTTGTGTTACTGGAGCGCGCTTGATGAATTGTCAAACATTTCTTAACAATATTTGAAAAGTTTGACAAACTTGTTGTGCTAGTGTTGGACGCAAACTTTGCTGCTCAGAAATCTCTTTAGCTTTTAAGTCTGCAAGTTGCGCAGCGAGAAAACGTCTCACTAACAAATGATGCGTTTTGAAAACGCTGCCATATATTACGCATACGCGGGGTGGCCCGGCGCATATGTCATTTATCTAGCCCGGACCCGGACTGCGTGACTGTGGGACTGGGAGAGCATTGCACACTGGTCTAAGTGGCCAATAATTTTCCATTAAATAAAATAATATAACTTACGAGCTAAAATTTGCTAGAAACGAGATAATTTGCAATAATTTTTCTTTAAATAAAAGATTCTAAATCGAATAAAAAATTGTTGTGGCCCTATTGTTAATTTTTATTGGTAGTTTGGACAATTTTCTTTTTAAATTTTTTGACAGCAAAATATCGTTGTTTAAAACAGATTACAAACCGATTATTTTATCATATATGTACTCTAGTGTATGCAAATAAAAATACATATATCCCAATTTGTATGGAAAAAATAGATAGAAAAAAACAGCAAAAGCTTTTCTGCGACCAATCGACTGATCGATTTTTTAAATTGGCAACACTGATAAAAAATTTGGGTTACAGTTGTTCAAGTTCTATTAATAATTTTATGCACGAAAATTTTGATGCATAAAAATAGGCCTTTTTGACCAGTGTGCATTGGGAGCAGACAAACAAACTAAGCTTACAATTAAATTATGTTGTTTGCTGTGACGCAGCTAATGGGCGGGGCTGCGGCTAATTTGAATGTTGCGAACTGAAACTGAAACTGAAGCTGTATCTGGTATCATATGTGTGTATGTGAAAGTATATGCTATATGGCACACATATGCTCATCATTATTCTTTTGCTTACTGCTACTTCCAGATGAGAATCCCGCGGCGATGCAGAAGAGCGCGACGTTGGCTTTGTTTGGCCAGCATTCGCAGCAGCGTGTCAGCCTAATGTTCTGCTCGGTGCTGGCACTACAATGGGCCAAGTATTAGCTGTCAGCCACAACCCACACATACAGAAGCTGTAGCTGTATTTGAAGCAGAAACTGTCGCCTACAGCAGCAGCAGCAGCAGCAGCAGCAACAGCAGCAGCAACAACAACAGCAGCAGCAGCAGCATCATCATCATTAGCAGAGCATTGCAGGCGGATGAGAAGCAACTAAATTATGAGCAGTTGGTGTTGTGTCTCTTTGAGTTTTTTCTTCCTTTCGCAGCTGCTTGAAATGTACTTAGAAATTGCTAAAGGAAAGGACAAACAAGCAACCATTAACATTTTGCTTTGTTTTCCTTTTTCCCTTTTGAGGCATTCCAAGTTCCTTGTTCCCTGATACTTTTTATACCCTGTACCCGTGAAAAAGATAAAAACAGGGTTGATTCGAGAGAATGCATGTAGAAAGGTTGTTATTCAGAATGTATATTCTTAAGCATTAAATAAAACCATCATGAAAAGCGCATTCAGCGCAGAACCTATTGAAAGAAACAATATTGCAGGCCTTAGCATGCTCGTTCTCTGAAAGTAAGAAGAAGCCTTGCTGCTGCGATTCGTAAACCATTTTAAAAATATTTTTGAATTATCTTTAAAATTTAGGGTACAGGGTAATCAACAGTCTGGCGCGTCCGACTGATCTGCTCCGCCCATTCTGGTTCTCTTTTAATATTTACATTTCATTGTATAAAATGGCAAAAGAGTAAGCGAAAGTGAAAGCCACAACGAAAGCGCAAGACAGAGAGCGAGAGTGAGAGACTGAGCCAACGTTTATAAAAAATGCAAAAACTGTCACAAATAAACGCAAAACTCTGGTTATGGACACGAAGACTGGCGTCGGTTAGCAGATTTTACTCTGCTCCGTCTCTGCTATGTCATTGTTGTTGTCGCATTGTAAATACCGCAAGCCTGTGGCATCTTCATATGTATTTCATTTCATTATTGTGCCCACTTTACAGTAAAACACAAAGCCAAACACTCAACACACATACTATATAGCATATATAGCATATATGCTCGTACTCGGAGCGAAACTCATAAAGTTTTATAAACATTTCATATGGTCGTCGTCTTACTTCCGCATTTTTATGCCAGTCGACAGTTTGTCACATAAGTTTGTGCACATTACACAGCGCAAATACAAATTTGTAATATACTAAAATATAAAATAAAATAAAACATATACATATACATATGTATGTATGTCTAAAAATCTAAACACAGAACTTGACACAGTTTTGTTTATAGTTTATTTATATTATGTTGTTGTGTTAAATAAATCTCTTTGTGTGAACCGAATGAGAATTGTTATAAAATTTAACTAATTTGATAATGCAAATAAGTTAAAGTAATATACATATTATAATTGTAGACGAGAATTTACTATTTGTAAGCATGTAAGCAGATTTTAGATAATACTATATACGATGTATGTGATGGCAACAACAAAATAATTCTTTCAATAATAAATTAAATTATAAAAAAAATGCAAGCAAATATTTTGTTTCAATAGGGCAGCGACAGAATTCTAAGCGCTTTGCTCAATTTTATTTATTTGTGTCTTCAATTTGTTGCCATTTTGACGTCTTGTCTCGATGGTTATGCAAACTTTTGCGCTAATTTCAATAAGTGTCTCAGCCACATACAAACGGTGCTTTGTCCGACTGAAACGTAAGTAATTATAATTGATATTTACTAACAGCTCCAACAACAACGTGATGCCATAAAAACACGCGCTGCTCTGGCCACTGATGCTGCTGATGTTGACCCAATTAATGCGGCCATAGCCGCGAGTGTTTTTCATTAGTTAGTGGGAATGACAGGCAGCTGTTAGAGCTCGTTAGATTTAAATTAAATAATTACAGCTTACAGCAGGGGAGAAGCAGCTCAAATCAGGCTAAACCTGTTGCATTTTGAGTACAAGCAAACAAATATATATCTAGCATATTTAAATCAAAGCAAACGCCTTTTAATTAGATTAAATAGAGATGACAGTGTGCCTGACTCTCTTTGCATATCAATCATACGCCGCGTGGGCCTACAGAAACGTCTTCAGCAGCGTGATGTATGAACCCGTTGTGCTAAGTATCTGCGAATGATAGAAACAGAGACACAAACAAAAGTAATCGAATTGCTAAAAATAAACATTTATTTTCATTATTAAGCCATACCGAACTGAAGGCCGGCAGCGAGGGCGTAAAGAATGGCACCGCAATTGTTTTTGCCCGTTGCGAGCGTCGCAATATCATTAAAATCATTTTTCTAGTCCTCGCATCGCATTTGTACCACTCAATGTCGTAGAGGGTGTCAGCCACAGCCGCGCTCTGCTCAAAAGCAAAAAGTATAAAATTGTGAGCGCGCACACTTTGTTGTGTAATTAAAATTTTATCACAAGTGCAATTTGCGTTTGGCATATAATTTTTTATGTTTTCGCTGCGTTAGGTCTGCTTAATGTTTGGTGCTAAATTGAAATTGCAAAATGAAGGCACAACAACCAAAAAAAATAACAAGAACTGAAGATGAGCAAACAGACAGAAAAAGAACGGATACTACTAACACTTTCGCTGACATGATTGCCGCCATAGCAATAGAGGAAGAGCTGCGTCATCGCCGCCACACTGTAACAGATGTAGGTTAAGCCGCTCAGTGAGGAGGTGTTCTACCAATTTAGAGAGACGTGTTGAGTAGAGTTGAGTTAAGTTGAGTTCGTCGAGTGGGTTGGTCCAGAAAGAAAGAGAGTAAGATAAGAGCTATCGGTAATTGCAGTCAAATTGCTGAATGAAATTAGGAATTATGCATTAATAATGTCTATGTCTAATTGCAACTTGTTGCTGTGTTCCACAAATTAAATGACAGATTTGATTGTGAGCAAATCGCACTAAGACATTATAGATATAAATACGTATATTGCATGACGAAGATCGTGAACTTATTTGTACTAATTTAAACTTATTGTATGTATAAAAAAATACAATTAAAATACAGTTATAGTTTCAAATTATATAAAATATTTTTAGCTAATATTCTGTTTGGCTTTATAATAATGTAGCTATTTTCCTCTCAATTTGCACCTCAAAAGTATGCTATAGAAAATATATCGAAACTTGGCAAGTGGAAAGTGGATGAAAGCTGTATCATTTTAAATAAGTTAAGATATTTCAGGTTTTCAGTATTTGTATTCTATATAAAAAGTCACTATAATGTATTGGAGCTAGAGCTGTAAATGGTACCACTGCTGCTGCTAATATCCTCTTTATCAATTTGATGGATACTGGGTATTAAACTTGCCAAGACCGCATAGTTTGAAGCTCAGACATCCCAGAATGTTGCAAATGGCCAGCGGCTTTTAAGGGATAGAACGCAAACTGCGAAAGAGCGGCAGAAAGAGAACCCTCACACACACACACACACACAAATACTGACAGAGTGCCCACACCAATGGAAGCAGTCGAAACAGACCGGAAAACGTGTGAAAGGCGCATTAAAAACTTTTGGCACAGTAACAATTCATGCGCTTATAAATTGCCACCAAGAGCAAACAAACAAAACCAAACCAAACCCCACCAAACCAAAGTAAACCAAACTGAACACGACACTCACTCACACGAGAAAAAACAGCGAAAAACTTTTAATCGGCGCTGCCGGCTTACCAACATGATGTCCAAAATGGTTGAGCACAGGACGAAAGCTGCCGACAGGAAATGCATTAAAACGATAACGGTAAACTGGCTCGTTAGGTCAGTACACAAATCGATAATCGCATTGTGCCGCTCGATAATACCGCCAAGTTTTGCCCGTATTTCAGCATTCCTTGCTGCTGTGCATACCTCCACTATGTGTGGGTGTTTGGGTGTTTGGGAAAGAAAAACATTCAAGTCACATTTACTTTATCGTTGTTTTTTTTTTTTTCTTATTGTTTTTAGCCCCAGAGACAGCTCACCTGAATGCAATCCGGCAAAAACAGAGCGCACATCCTGCTGCACTAGCCGAAAGACGCCGCTGATGTACAGACAGCTGCACAGAAAGAAACCATCCACGAAGCTAAAGGTGAACACTGTGCAGGCACCAGAGCAAGTCAGCACCAAGTAGCTGAAGGGGAAGTACGCCGGCTCCCTGGCAAAGTTTGGTAAGCTGCAGGCAAAAAATTGAGCGTCGGAACTGCTGTATTATGTTTACATAAAAAGCAGCTTAGGGCGCCACAAATTCTTCTTAATTCCTTACATAATATTAAACGGCAGCTCCATGTGTCCTGGTATCTCACGTATCCAGCGATAGAGCCCCATGATCAATGGCTGGCAATTGAATGCCGCATTTGTGGCAGATCCCGAACTGAGCAAAAGCAAACTTAGTCCATTCGCCACCCTCGAGATGCCACAGAGCATCTGCTGGGCTCTGTGACTTCTGTTGGCCCACAACATGCCACGCAAACGTTGCACTAACTCATACCATTCCCGATGATACAGAAAGAATATCACCAACTTGAGCACACACACAGCTTTGGTGCTGCCGGGACAGAATGCTTCCAGTGCCGTTACCAAATTGTTGATATTAACAAATCCGTAGAGATTCTCGCCAACTGCACCAATTGATATAACTGTGAGGCTAAAGGCACAAAACAGATACGTATACCATTTACGTTGTCTCTGCGGCCAAATGCCCACGATTAGTCCGGAGATTCGTGCAATTCGATAAAAGCTTTGAGCAATGGCTGGCTCTGCGCCATTATTTATATTCATTATTAAATATCCGAGTTGTTTAGATGATGGGGTTTTTGTCAGAGCCGCTGTCAGAACAAAGTTGCTTGAAATTGAAACTGCTCTGTGGGTTTTTATATGCTTGCAGCTAATTATATGTCGAAAACTGTCGAACTCCATTTGAGCAACTGCGTAAGTTTTACTTTGACTTTGGTTAAAAGTTTTAATTGTTTTTCTGATTACGTTCGACTTTACGCTCACCAGTGCCCATTCCTAACAATTTGTTATCCACGCTTTAGGATAAACACGTTACTTTCTGTATGGGGTAATTATTGTTTTCGTGTAGTATTTGTCATTTGTTGAGGGCAGAGTTTAGTTACAATTTTACTCAAATAATAGAGGCACTTTAGCTAACTATAAATTAGTTTTTTCCAGCTAATCTTAGTAAATATTTACAACAGGTTAGAGCATTTCAGCTTCAGCCATGCGTAAGAAATATTTTTCTGCTGCTTAATAAATGATTTCGTTCGAAAGTTTTTCTAAACGTTTTGTTTTTTAATTGCTATTTATGATAAAAGTTGCTAATGGATGGTTTCAGAGCGCATAACACAAATTATATGCAGCGCTTTGTGGGTATTTAAAAAATTAATCTATTATACCAAGAATATTGTTATGAGCAAAGTTTGTGGGAAGCAAATCAATCGTTTAGTTTGTATAGAATACGCTTAATTGTAATAGTTAAAATACGTTATATCGATATATTAATATACTTTCTCTGCATTTTATATATATAGCGATTGATTTTATCTATAAATCTGAAAATATCAATTAAATGCAATATAGCTAATAATATTTCAATCAATTTCAATCAATGCCAATTTGGAAACAATTTTCGTAGATTTAAAGCTGACGAAATGGCATTTCTCTATTTATTGAGAGTTTTATTAGCAGTGCTTGTCCTATTTGCCTGCTCGTAAAGCAAACACAATTTGCATATGTAAGAAGTTGTTGTCAAAACTGGAAAATATGGCAAACCAATTAGCATAACACACACCCACACACACACACACACAATCTCACACACACACACACATGCAAATGGGTAACTGTATGCATTGCAGTAATTGCATTTTATTTTGGTCAAGCGAGTCAGACGGAATTAATTTCCTGGTGTCAGCATCTTGCTGTGGCATTTGCAATCTGTGTGCGGCCATTATTATAAAACTGCAGCTCCATAATATTGCCAGGGCAAATCGGCATGCATATGCATCAATCGCATGCCAGGGCTGGGGCAAACATTGGGCTAGTGAAGCGTTTGCTACTTTAGGCTCTTATCCTGTTACAGCAATTGTCAAGGACTGAGCTGAGTAAGAGCCTTGATAATACTACTACTACCACATCGACTGAGACTGACATACATATTTACGTGTAAGGCTGTGTGTTTTGGCTTGCCAACATTCTGCATTCTGCGTTCTGCATTCTGCGTTCTGCATTCTGGGTCTAAGCCTGCACCTGCATATTGGCATCAGCAAATTCAATAAGTAGCACACACACATACTCACACAGAGCCGCCGCATGTATATGTAAATATGGCTCTGTCCATCTGTCCGTTTGTCTGTCTGTATGAGCATATATTTGTATGTATATCTGCCATGTGAGCAGATGCGCAATTTGTGCCGCAGTAGCGCACATCAAGTGTTTGCCGGTTGCCCACTGCTATCTTTGGTGTGTGCATTAAATTAATCCACACACCACACACACTTCACACTCACACATACACTCTCAGCCTGCAAATATGTAGTGACCATAAAGCATTTCCATGATGATCATACTGGCTGCCCTAGAGCTCTAATGCCCTGCTTTAGCCAGCCACTCAGCCAATTATGTAATATGCAAATGCAAAACGTTGCAATGCTTACATTTTTATCATCCTACCACGATAATAGATACCCTATATTTACAAAATACTTGCACATTTTAATAATTTTAATATAATTTTCTAATATTTATTTGAATTTTTAACTATATTTCTAAGCAGTTATTTTCGATTCAACCTTGCCCTTGCTAATATAATCTATAATCTAACAATTCATACCCCAATATTTATCATATTTACATATTTATAAAATATTAGCACAATTTGATAACACATCTTCAGTTTATTGTATTATTTGTTAAATACCAAAGTTATTTTTTACTAATCCTTGCCTTGCGCAATTTAATTTTAACGAAAATTCAATCATCGATTGAGCCCAACTTGTTAACAATTTAAGAGGCTTAAAAAGCGCAGTACTTGGGCTACCTTGAGCCAAGTTGTTACTGCTGTCAGCTGACTGACGTCAACCCCCATACCCAGAAGGCCTACACAGTTCCAAGTGCTCACTCCCCCTGCACTTGATATTGCCTCACCCCTCGCCGCTCTCACTCTCTCTGTCAGTTGGCCTTTTTGGAAAAAGCTGTTGATTAGCAGTGAAATGAAAGCTACAGCTATTGAAATGCCTACACCGAATTTCCATTTTAACTCTGTGTGTGACAATTGCATTTGGGCATTTCCGTTTCCCTTTTAATGTTATCGTTGTCATTGCCTTGATTATACATATCTATCGTCGTTTCTTTCTGCCTGTTTTTGGCAGTCAGTCACAGCCTTGACCCTTATGTCCTGTGAGCCATAGGTCTACGCCTTTGTGCCCCTCATCATAAATTGTTACTGGCCCACAGACATATGACCCACTGAAGGGACATAGAGAAGCCTTCATGCATCATCGTCAGCGGCATCAGCCATTGAGTTATGCGCCAATAAATTTATTGTTTTCAACTTAGCAGTCAAGCGTTAATTTATTCAATTGTTTAACCAAATGTGCACTACAAAAATGCAATGCAACTAGAGGCAACAGTGCGTATAATTACTGCCAAATTCCTATGCCGTTAAAGGCCATAATTTGCATGAAGTTATGCGACAGGGCAGCGGCCATTTAGTTGATGACCTAAATGGGACTTATTTTGGAAATTATCTGGAAAATTAATACTGCTCAATGGCAGATCATTGCCGTTGGTTGAATTAATTTGACCAGCTTTTGGCGGGGGTCGTACGACTGCTACCGAAAAAAAACAAACCAAAACTAAAATAGAGAATTTTATTAGAGATAAAATTTAATGGGTTTGCTTAAAGATCGTCTTCATAATCGCCAGGTAAATCAATTTTCTACGCCGCAGTTAAATCGCGTTCAAATTGATCATGAATTCCTTCTGTACTTGGACTTCAGGTGGCAACAAATCGAAACTGTACAGTTACGTTCAATAATATTGTTATCAAAGCTCACATGTTCACAAAAATTATCGATATATCGAACTTTTATATTCTTAAATACATGTATTAATATATAGACAAATACAAGAAATCCAAAGCTCATGAACTTTGTATATTAAAACCAAGAAAAAGGAAAGCATAAAAATATAAATAAAACTTTTTAACCACAGTTTTTTTGGCTTACATTAAGCATCAATTGCTGAAAATAAAATTGACACAGTTTATTCGTTCAGTTTATGGAACCGTCCAATGGAACTGTGTCTGAACTGAACGATGCAAATCTCGCGATGATGTATAAAGTTTATTTACAACCGTGATAAAATTAAATATCTGTAAAACTATGTAAAAACTATTAAATTATATGATCCAATATAAGCATAATCGAAATAAAATGCTAAACCAATGCCTGTTAGATGCGATAGAGCTTTTATTTAATTTCGCCACTTCAAGCAACAACCATAATACTATCAACATTTCTTATGGTTCTTATGAATGCAAGTGGTGTGACAGAAAACTACTAAAGCAACCCACGTGAAAGTTATCACTTGGCAGTAAATGCTTATAACCAAGCGTGGATCCGTGGATTCATGAATTTACACATGAACACCCTTAACACACACACACACACACACGCACGCACACACACACACACATGACAATCAAATGCAGTTGGCAACTCGTGCAAAGAAGCTGCAGATATTTGTGCTGTTTGCCCTGCCACCTAGCCCCGAGCCACGCCCTTCACAGCCTGCAGCAGAGCTGTCAGAATTTTAGTTTCAAAGTGGCTGAAATAATATATAAAGTGGCTAAAAATGGAAATATCTGCAGGTAGACTAAAAAACAGCAAAGCAGCCACCACTTCTTTTATTTAAATGCATATTATTTTAGATAGTAAATTAATAATTTGAAGCCTAATTGAAATTAATAATAAAACAAATATTTTTTAAACATAACTTAGTTCTATGAACTTTTAGTTCATATAATTGAAGAACTGAATTTAAATTCATATACCTTTGTAAACCATTATTACACTATCAATAACAATTTGCAGAAGAAAATTAAAAAATAGCTTAACTGGAGGCCAATATAATATCAACAAAGTTTCAATCCAGCTAAAAGAGTGGCTAGATCTTGCCACAAAAAGACCAAGGCGGCAGCACTGGCCTGCAGTGCTTGCCGCAGCATCAACTAACAACAACAACAATAAACGTGGCAATGTGTTGCACATTTGAAAGCACAGTTTGCGCAAATGTGTGAAAATTGTATGGAGCACATTTGCACAAACAAGCGTGGAACAGGAATAGCAGCAGCAGCAGCAGCAGCAGCAGCATCGGCAGCAACTCCTGCAGGACGACTGAAAATGCAATTGAAAAATGCCACCGTTTTGCATAAATCAGCAGGAAAAGCGCCGAAAATTGCG
The DNA here is from genome assembly GCA_035045125.1 of Hypselothyrea guttata. NCBI lineage: Eukaryota > Metazoa > Arthropoda > Insecta > Diptera > Drosophilidae > Hypselothyrea > Hypselothyrea guttata. Next base: position 23,161 of record JAWNNJ010001485.1, read on the forward strand.
CACAAATACAAACATACAAGCTGCAAACATGGCACACTACAACAACAATAACAACAGCAACAACAAGAGCGACAGCAATGGCTTCCTGGCCTGCTCCGGGCCAACATGGCCACAGACGTGCCGTAAACATGGCCAAAATGCGTGTTGTGAGTCATGCGTTAACCGAAGATATAATTTACTGATAAGCTCGTTTTCAACGCTTGCCTGTGTTGTTGCTATTGCAGCTGTTTGCCGTGCTGGGCTCCGACTCAACTGACTCAACTGCTGCGTCCACTAAATCTCAGCCCATAATTCTAAGCGCAGCACAAATTTGCAGCAAAAAAAGAAATCTGTCAAACAGCTCGTTGAGCTTTGGCGAAGGGAAAACCAAAAAAGCAAAAAAGCAACAAATATGGAACTAGAGGGACGTGTGCATTAACTTCAAGAATATTGCAACGCCATGACTCGTCATTGCTTGATAATGCTGATGTTGCTGTTGCTGCTGCTGCTGTTGCTGCTGTTGCTGCTGCTGCTGCTGCTGCCAGTGTTGAATTGAA
>JAWNNJ010001488.1:0-120709 GCA_035045125.1 Hypselothyrea guttata
TATTTTTTGTTTATGCCAGATAGACAGATCACCCTGTATAGGGTTTGCAGAAATAACTGCGCATAAATTGGAATTGGTACACCGCTTACAGAGTCAGCTGTCGTCCCATCTGATTTCAATTACCAACGTCTCGTCTAAGTGCACAGTCACATTACGACAACTTCTACATATCTACTACAAACATTTCTACATACATAAATCACCCTACATACAATATCACAAACTCTACAATAAACACACATTTCACACATTAATTTTAAACGAACATAAAAAAGTGTGTTTTATTTTGTGCTTAATTGTGCAAGTGAAGTTGCAAGTGCAAAACCCCGCCCCCTACAAAACATTGGTCCTTCGAGCCGGATTTTCATCGTTCTGGAATATTCTTTCCACTTCTACAACCAGCTAGCTTCGTGGGATTTTATCCATCAACTTTACTGCAAGTTAAGTACGACACTCACTACATTTATATGTGCATATTTTGGTGTTAGTTTACCCAAAAACTTCCATACACACAAACATATGCACATATCTCCAGCCGGCAACGACCGAGCGGCAAATCTATGTATTTACGTATATGTACACACATATATATATAAAATCCTATGTGCATTGCAAATTGATTTATTGCCTAAATAATTTGTTATACACTAACTTACTGTCTGTTTTGCATATACAAGTACATACATACATATAAACATATATTTTTCTTTCGCCCTTTGTTTCCCAATTTCATTCGTTCCAACTGATCAGCTGCAACGTAACAAGTGCAGGGCGAATTTAAAACTTTATGTATGCAATTATTCTCAACTAAAAACAATTTAAACGACAATTAATTGCCTAAATTTATATATATATATATTGTGTACACACTAACATTGTGATTCCCGTTCTACAATTAATACGTATTCTATATACATACATACATATTTGCAATTTCGACTGCCCGCCAATTTCAGTTTCACTTGTCGCAATATTCCAGCTGGCAAATACATAAACGAACGGCTGCAGCTCCATAGAGATAGCATCGTGAGTCACGATATTTGCTGTTGCGTTATTATTACTTCGAAACAATTATAAATTCAAATCAAATAAATAAAATCAAATAAAATACTTATCCAATTTAAATAAATAATTTAAAAATATACATAAAATTTATTTTTTTTTTCTTTTTGTGTTTTATTTTTATTTTCTTTATTTACGCGTATTTTATTTAGCTCCAGTTTATAACTCAATACTTGTTGATAATTATATACACTCTAATTTAAATCAAACGCATTTCGATAAATATATCGCCCCTTGTTGTTCCCACTGGGTCATATTTCGCCTTCATTCTCCACTTGCTTTCTGTGTATTGCATTAATCCTCGCGGATTATGCCCACTGAGACTGGTAGCTCGAAGCCAAAACGACTATCAATTCCGTCTCAGCGTCCGATTAGTCGAAGCACTTCTCCTACTCCTTCGCTCCGACCAAAGGTCGGGCCTGTTTCCACGTCAGCCAAACTTCGTCCCAAAAGCGAGTCGCTTTCATCGCAAACCGAACCTCCCACCCTTCTATCGCCGACAACTACTAGATCTGTCGCAATTAAAACCCACGCCAACTTCACGATGGCATTAAATGACTTTATAGGCGTTTCGGACAAACTGATCCACTTCGAAGATCGTATCAATCGATCCACAAATGAGATTCCAACTCTCTACACCCTGAAGGTCCGCCGTGATCATATGAAATCCCTTTGGGAAAAGACTGAGGTCGAATATGAGCGGTGTTCCAGGACCCTTAACCAGGGCAGTAGCAGCGATGATCTATCGGCCATGGAAGCCAAGTATGATCATTGCTATTCCATATATGAGCGATGCATAGCTTTATTAAGTCAGCAAATTGACGAAGCATCAGCTGCAATTAGGTCGGTTGAGGCCTCACCACCCCCTCCTGTCTTTTCTAGTGGTTGTCGACTGCCTCCATGCGACACCGAAGTTTTCCATGGGGACTATCTTAAATGGCCGACTTTCAGGGATCTGTTCACTGCCATTTACGTGAACAACCCGCGTTTGACCCCCGTAGAGAAGCTGTTTCACTTAAACGCTAAAACAAGCGGTGAAGCCAAATCAATCGTGGCCAAATCCCCTCTCACTAATGAAGGTTTTACATCCGCTTGGGCTGCACTATGTGAGAGATTCGAAAACAAGCGATTGTTAGTGAATAGTCAACTGAAAATCCTCTTTAATCTATCAGTTGTGACTATCGAATCCGGAACGGCTCTAAAGGAATTGCAGACCACCATGCAAGGGTGTCTGACCGCCTTAGAGCACTCTCACATTTCAATCGAAAATTGGGATTGTCTGCTTATCTTCCTATGCTCCTCGAAATTGCCTAATCTAACCCTTTCTTTGTGGGAGCAATCGCTGACTAATAAGTCTGAAATTCCATCTTGGAATGAAATGAATAATTTCCTAAGCGAGCGATACCGCACGTTAGAAGCAATTGAAGATGTCAGAACAAGCAATCAATCTGCACCAGCCCAAACTTCAAGATTCCAATCAAAACCCCAGGGAACAAGAAACATAAATTCCTTTGAGATCAAAGTAACTCAAAAACCCATGTGTGATCTATGTTCAAAGGAGAATCACCCAGTACGTGTGTGTCCTCGTTTTCTCCAAATGTCCGTCGAGCAAAGGTCGGCATACATTAAACAGAAAAAGCTTTGCTTAAACTGTTTCGCACGAGGTCACCAACTGCGTGAGTGTACTAGTGCCCATAATTGTTTTACATGCAAGGGACGCCACAATACACTTCTCCATCGCAGCGATTCTTCTTCTTCTTCCACAGCTCCATCCGGAGCTCCTTCTACGTCGTCAGCTTCTAACCAAATTTCCAATCATATACAGTCCACTACTTCTACTAATGTGCAAACCTACTTTGCAGGAAACACGCGAGGCGTCCTTCTAGGCACTGCCATTATAAATATATGTCATTTAGGCGTGACATACCCGGCTCGCGCGTTACTCGATTCTGGTTCAGAAGCTTCCTTCATAACTGAGCGCTTGGTTCAATTGATCAAGCTCCCATTCCAGCCTATCCAAGCTCAAGTTTCGGGGTTAACTCAATCTGTCGCTGCCCAATCTTCCAAGCTATGCCACTTCAGAATAGAATATCCCACTAAACCGAGACTTCACATAGAAGCATCAGCTTTCGTCTTGCCTCATCTAACTGGTCATTTGCCTTCAGATACCATCCCCCAAAGTAGTTTAAAAGATCTACCCAATCTCCAGTGGGCAGATCCAACGTTCCACATCAGTTCGCCTATAGACGTGTTAATAGGAGCAGATATTTTGCCGTCCATCTTACTGGGCGGCTCCCAAGCCAACATCTGCGGCACTCTTTGGGGTCAAGAGACTATTTTCGGCTGGACCCTTACAGGACCCGTTTCAAACACAGTCTCTAGGTCCATTTCCTCCTTCTCGACTCAAATCACACTGAGTGCGAGTGAGCTTAATGAAACTTCAAAGCTGCTTCCGAATATCAATTCGTTGTGTGAACAAAACATTGTTTGCACTACGAAACCAAACGAGGGCGATAGATTTACTACAACCCTACCACTTCTAAATCCCGATCACGCTGGTTTAAAAAAGCCTTGCTCCATCGCCTTTTCGCAAGTCTCTCAGCATGAGACACGTCGGAAACGAGATTTTCCCTCTAGAGAGCAGTACGACAATCTGGGCATGGGACACATGCCTCCAGTTTCCTCACAAGGCACCTCAGCCAACGTCTACTTGCCTCTACGTGCTGTCTTCAATCAAGGCAGCACTCCCGTATCTCGTTACCTAGTTCCACTGTCATCGTCAATATCATTAAGTATATGTGATCCTAATGTACTTCATAAATACTCATACACTTATTCTCCTCTCCTTCATTCCATGACAATGGGTCCAAAGAGATCCATCATCAGCGTTGCTCCAACGGATTCATCCCGGTGCTATGTCTGCAGAGGAAGCCATGCGCTGCGCAGGGGCCAGCGCCTCCGACGAATGACGGCTGCGAAGAGGCTTCGAAAAGCACTTGCTAACAAGCATTGCCGGAACTGTCGGGCTTCCCACCACCCAGGAGCGTCCTCCCATCGTCGTGCTCGTTGCCGAATCAGCACCAACACGTTCCTGCCTCTCCAGACGGATCCAGCCAGACAGTCATGTCCGACTCACAGGATACCCTCGTCCCCTATGGAGGGTACCGAATGTCCGCCTCGATCTTCGGCTCCAACTGAACATCACTTTCCAGCCAAAATCCAATCACGACCCACGACCAAAGGAAAACGAATACTTCCGACGACACGGGCAACTCATCAGCACATGCGCAACAACAATCTCCCTACGGCGCTGGACACACTTGACATAGGCGTCAAGATATGCGACACCAGGGCTATGCTCGATCCTTGCTGTGCCATGAGTCGCATCAATGCTTCCTTGGCAAACGTCTTCGGGCTATCCGTCACGAACATTGGTGACGTCTTCGATGGCACAGCACATAGTCCTGGTCCCGCTTAGTCCAACATATTGAAAACAGCACTCTGTAATTCCAAATCCCGCATCCTTTTTGAGCCTTTAATTTGCAACTATATTGCAAGGGGGCCGGGATGTTTATGCCAGATAGACAGATCACCCTGTATAGGGTTTGCAGAAATAACTGCGCATAAATTGGAATTGGTACACCGCTTACAGAGTCAGCTGTCGTCCCATCTGATTTCAATTACCATCGACCCAGCATCGTACACAGTGTATAGCTGTCTACCTTCTACACATATATACATATATATCTACAAACATTTCTACATACTTTCATACAACCTACATAAAAACTTCTACAATAAACTACACATTTAACATATTAATATTACACGAAACATAAAGTGTTTTAATTCGGAAAAGAGTGTGCTAACTTGCAAGTGTTGTGCAAAACCCCGCCCCCTACAAAACATTTTTTATTGTAAAGATAATATATACCTTTAATTTGCTAAAATTGAAATTTCTTGTAAGGAATAAGGGAATAAGGGTATATTAAAATTCATTCAAATTTACATTTTAATAACATATAAAAAATTATATGACAATTTATTTCAGTCATTACAACGCATTTGGACTATTATTTTTATTGTAAAGATAATATATACCTTTAATTTGCTAAAATTGAAATTTCTTATAAAATAATACAATATTGAATTACATTTGATATGTCAATTACAAAAATCCGAATCCCTAAAACAAATTCGAAGTATTATCTTTTTGATTTCAAAGCAAATTTATTCCATCAATTATTTTGCTTAAAATTCTATTTTTTACTTTATGCAATATTTTTACCTGAATCTATTATATTATTGAATAAATAAATATTATTTTACAACTAACTTAAGTGATTGAAAAATAAAATTTTTTATTTTGTTTTATAATTTTATTATAAGCATAAAATGCCACTAATAAACTGTATTGAACACAGAAATGTTTGTTTATTTACGGCAATTAAATTCAAATAATTTATAGCATTAATTTGATCGAGTTTACCACCGAGGAATATACCGCACAATACCCATAAGCGCCAACTAATGAACGTCCTGTTAATTATGAAAACTCAACGGGATCCGCAGCCAGAATAATGAGTTGCCATGCCAAAAGTAAATTGAATATGCACAAAATGCAATATTTTGCAAATATGGGTGAGCTACCGTTTATTGTTATTGGCCATTTTATAGCTGGCTGTCTACCTATTCTAGCCACTTAATTGAATTGCCCGCTTGTTTCTGGCAACGGCGCAAACTTTTCAATTATGCGGCCAATGGCAAATGAACAAAGCGTCAAATGCGTTATGCGATGATATTCGGTTGTGTAAGGGTGCTTTGAATTATTCAATTTTTAATTAAAATTTTCACATACCTCTGCAGTGCGCTGAAAACAATGGCATACTTTTCGGCAGTCGAATTTAATAAGTATTAATACTAGGAGGCAACAAATTTTGCATACATAATTTAGAACTCAGTATAAATTGCAATGCCATGAATTTTATTTGACATTCGAATTTCCGATAGTCATGTTAGTTAAGAGGTTTAAATACACTGTTCTACAGCCATGCCGATGCTTTTGATGCAGTAATCCTAAGATTCGATACAGACTAGTATAACCTGCAGAGTACGCAGTAAATATTCTGTGCTTTGCCACAAAATCCAAACCGTCCAAAGTTTAATTGGTTCGGAATGTTCAATGAAAATATATTTATATAGCTTTATCGTCGTTGTGCAAAAGGGTCTATTAAGTTAATTAATAATTTAAATGTGAAATCAGTAATTGTAATTTGTAATTTGGCATTTACATAGCCTATAAATTACAACTCGATTGAATAGGAATCGGCGAAGATATGCAACTCACAATTCCCTCGAAAAGTTAATGATCACCCATATTAAACATGCATTACTCTTCCTTTATCTTTATCCTTCTTTTTATAACAATTGTATTTGAAATGTAAAAGTTATTGGTTATTTCCTGCGATTAGCATGGCAGAGATAGAGCGCATATTGGGAATCGAATATGCGTTTGCATTACGATTCATTTTATAGCCTAAGATGCTCGTAAATTGCAGCAACAAAGGATCGCAATGCTGTCAATTCGACAACGACACAGCAGCATTTGTTGCAATCACACAAAGGGCAACAGCAAGGGGCAACATAAAGGGGCAACTGTTGCAGTCAGCAGGCGGCAAGCAGTCGACAATGTGGCAAGCCGCCAGCAAGGACAGCGGCAACAGGCAGAAGCTGAAGCAGGATCATCAGTTGGCATGATGTTTGGCCAGGACTGTGAGGTTATGGCTGCTTGCCCCCCACACCCCCGCATGCACTTCCGCTTGCCGCTGCCAAGTGCACCACAGGGGTTCATTGTCCTTGCGCAAATTGGTCTCGGTTTATTGCCAATGGCTGTTTGCCGCAGACGCTGTCCGACCAACAGCTGCTCCGGGCCGTCTGTCTCTCCGGGCAATAAAAGTGCACTTTGAGGCTGCACAAAGTTTGCTTAAGATTTCAATTTGTTGCCGCCGCGTTGTGTGTGCAACAATTTGCAGTAGCTAAATTGCCCCAGCGTGGCAGCTTGACTCCTAATGATAAATGTTTGGGTAAATGCCACAGACTGCAATTGAGTCGGGCCATTTCGAGAATTTATACGACCAACTATGTTATCAATGTCTTCGGCAACTTCCACTGTAAGCGTGCGCCATTTATTTGCAAGAAGTTTACCGCCAAATTGCAACAGACTCCAGGTTGCATGCATAAATCTAATAACGCCACTTGCTTATGCAGATCCTTCAGCTCAAGGACATCACGTGACTTTCAAAACTTCCCGTTGAACCTGTAACTTTTACATCAAGTTATGGCGCAGCATAAGCATAACTTCCGGCTGTCAACCCAACTTCAGTATACGCTGAAATTTACGTAATTTGACTTGATGATGTTCGAGAGAGAACCTTCAGAGGCATGAGCTAATAATAATATTAATGTTGTCGCACTCGTATAACTCGTTTGGGGTTCTCAGCAGCATTCTCATAACAAACAAATGAAATAGTTAAGTTCACAATTAGCTGAGTAGATAACAAAATTCTGAACCACGATTAAGTCAAATTTTACGATCAAATTAAACCAATTCGAAGTTTATTTTCAGTTCATAGGAAGTCGTCATTGCAAATCCCATATGAAAGCCTTTAGTCATTTTTCTTTTAATATTTCTAATAAATAATATATATTTCTAATGTATAATATAATATAATATAATATATAATTAAACAAAGCTACAGTGATGTAGCACTTGTCGTAAACTCTGATAAGAAAACAAACATGTGTAATATTTTTCGTTAAAATCAGTTAATTTATTTTGTCTTATAGAATTTCCATTTCGTTATTCGACATGTATGGCAGCTATTGAAACTCCGCGCTTATCTCTAACCCCCAAAGCCCGAGGATGTGGCTGAGGCTGAGGCAGCGGATGCAGCTGCACCTCCGTAAGGTTGAGCACCATAACCACCTCCATAAGGTTGACCACCGTAACCACCTCCGTAAGGTTGACCACCGTAACCACCTCCGTAAGGGGCACCGTAACCACCTCCTCCGAAACCTCCAAAGCCACCATGTCTACGATGACCGCCTCCAAAGCCACGACCATGACCGCCAAAGCCACCATAGCCAGGACCGCCTCCTCCGTAAGGAATTCCACCGTATCCACCTCCAGGGCCGCCGTAGCCTGAGCCACTAGACGTAGCGCTTGCTTGGGCAGTAGATTGGGAACCACCGCCCCCAAATCCTCCGAAGCCTCCAGCAGAGGCGAGTGCAATGCACACACTTAGCACAATAAACACTTTCATTTTAACTTATGGGAATTATCGACTGACTACGCCAAACAGAGAACATTCGGCTTTTATAAGAATCAACAGTAATTCAAAAACACACAAAAAAGAGAAATTAAAACGGGACCTAAAAAAAACGTAAACACTTGCAAAATAAAAACAACCCAATCAGAAGTAATTTGCATGCGAACGATAGACCATAAACAACCAATTAATATCAATTATAATTAATATTCTTTTTTGTATTTAAAAACCAGACTTTTGAATATCTTGCAATTAAACGTCTTATCAAATAATTTGCTGTGATTCCCATCGAGATTCAAAGCACTTAAGTGAGGATCTTTCTACATCATCGCAGTCTCTAAATCAGACTCTTTATGTCTCTATCTTAACTCGCACTCCATTTCTCATCTCCCTCTCTTTTTTCTCTCCTTCTCTCTCTGTGTCTTTTAAGATCTCTTAATCTCTCTCACTTCACTTCTGTCTTGTTAAAGCCCAAAAGTATGCAGCAGTCGATTCATGTAAACCTCTACTTACTGATACTAGAAGAACAGCTGGATCGCTTTATTGGCACAATATCGTGAATTATTTTACTACATTGTTGACACTATCATGAGAACTATGAGTTTTTGAATGGATACCAAGTTATTGTGGCACCTATATGGAGATATGGAATTCAAGATACATAGCAGTCAAGTTTAACATCAATAAAATCCGAGTATTGCAGTCTTTTAAAATTGTCGAAGAATATCTAGTGAATATTTTGTTGAAATAAAGAATATATAAGTATGACATAAGTTATTATAAGAATAACAGTAAGCTATAAGCAGTTAAATAAATTAATTAAACTTGAAAAAAGTGTTTGCTGGCTAACTTCAATAAAACCAAAAGAATTATTACTCGACTGTGTGCTGGTGTTGGACCAAATTTATATAAAATATTTTTTAATCATGTTTTTCCCATTTATCAATGGGTACAGGGTATAAAAAATACAATGACCCAGATATGCTTGAAAGTTCAAAGTTCCATTTTTTTTATATCGTTGTTAACAATTATGGTAACAACATTGGTTGACAAATTTTAATGATGTTGCTGCTCTTCAAGGTGTGATATGTGATCCTCAAGTGTTCGGGGCCCTGGGTTCAAAAATCAGCTACTAGTAATGCACAATTAATTTTTTCGTTAAAAATCTATGTGCATTTTGTGATGCCGTGCTTCAGACTGTGTATAATCATCAGTTAGCATGACAAAAATTATGAATTATTCTTACGCTATCTCCTATAGCAGAAAGATTATGTAACCTATAACAGCATGATATTGGATAATCTACTGATAAATTAAAAAATTAAATATGAATAATATTTCACGTTCAAAGTTGTAAATTATGACAATTTTCAGAGGGAAAAACTTGCATTATAATGTTACATAGAAAACCAACAAATCAATAATTCAATAAAGCATTAATTCCTATAATTTGCACATCTATGATGGTCATGACCTGAAGCTTTCTGAACTTAAGTTCAGCATTTTGATGAGAGTCAGCAATGTTCAATTTTTGCAATTTTTTTGCGTCATAAATTTTTCAAGCCAAGACCCGAAGCTCCAGAAACCGTATTATGGCTTCATAGGTTTTGCTAGGTTTTCGTCCCGCCATTCAGTTTTCAACACAGATGATAAACAATTTTGGTTCTTTACAAAAAATTTATTGGATTTGTCTTGTGGACATGTAAATACTCTTTCGTTTTGTTGATTGTTGGCATTGAGGAAACTATTGAGACTTGACACTTATTACTAACGACCGTAGCTACCGGCTGAGGATGTGGCTGATGCCGAGGATGAGGCGCTGGCACCACCTTTACCGCCTCCATAGCCGCCACCACCGAAACCACCGCCTCCAGGTCCACCGACTGCAAAAGTACCAGAATGACCGCCACCGCCGTAGCCACCGCCGCCGTGACCGCCTCCTCCAAATCCGCCACCGCCATGGCCTCCGCCGCCATGACCACCTCCTCCAAAACCGCCGCCTCCGTGACCACCGCCGCCGCCGCCACCACCGAAACCACCGCCTCCATATCCACCGCCACCTCCATGTTTGCCGCCGCCGCCGCCGCCGCCGAAGGGACCACCTCCATGTTTGCCTCCGCCTCCAATTAGGCCTCCAGCTCCAGCACCAGCGTCAGCGGATGCACCACCACCGCCAAATCCACCACCTCCATGGCCGCCACCTCCATAGCCACCGCTACCTGATCCGCCATGGCCACCTCCGAAACCACCACTACCTGAACCACCATGGCCGCCTCCGAAACCACCACTGCCTGATCCGCCGTGGGCGCCTCCGAAACCACCACTGCCTGATCCGCCGTGGCCGCCTCCGAAGCCACCGCTGCCTGATCCTCCATGACCGCCACCTCCAAAACCACCAGCTCCACCTCCATGGCCGCCGCCTCCGAAGCCACCGCCACCACCTCCGTGACCGCCGCCTCCCAAGCCACCGCCGCCACCTCCATGACCGCCGCCTCCGAAACCGCCGCCTCCTGGACCTCCACCGTAACTACCACCTCCTCCGCCGTGTCCGCCACTTACAGCAGCACTAGAACCAGCTGAGGATGCGGCTCCTCCTCCACCGCCAGCACCGCCGCCAAATGGTCCACCTCCACCACCAAGTCCGCCGCCGAGGCCTAGTCCCAGACCACCGCCGCCGCCGCCACCATGCTTGCCGCCACCACCAAGGCCTAATCCCAGGCCACCTCCTAATCCTAAGCCGCCACCTCCGCCTGCGCCTCCGTATCCACCACCGCCGGCAGACGAACCAGACGAAGCAGATGCCGTGGCAGAAGAACTAGCACCACCGCCACCGCCTCCATAACCGGCGGAGGCCAACGCAACGCATACACTGAGCACTATAAACAATCTCATCGGAACTTATGGGAGCGACCGACTGACTGCCCTAAGCAGAGAACGTTCCGCTTTTATAGATGGCCGCAGATTTGCGAAAATTACAGCAAAATAAAAAAAAGGAAAACTACAAAAATATATATTACAAATAATAAAAAAAATCACATGCAAAATCAAAATAGAATCATATAAACTGGGAACCGGCGAGCAAATACAAAACTCAAGTCACGTTTTAGACACCGGGATCGATGCCGGGTCAGACGGAACAACATTCTGATAATTAACCCGCGGAGAGAAGCAACAACTATAACAACAACTACACCATGAAAAAAATTAGACAACTACAACCAAATCGGCCATAAACAATAATAAGACATTTATCATCATTTAAATAATATACATTGACTGCGATTCATGTGAATTTCGCGCAATCCGAAAAAAAAGATTTGCATACAAATGCTATCCATTGAGAGTATGATATAACTGATTAAGAAAATAAAATTAATTAGATAAGAACCCAAAAAAATTTATTATAAATTGTAAGTACAATAATTAACACAATATATATATACTATATCAAACCGAAAATTCACAAATATATTTTAGTAATAAGAACATTAAATTTAAATAGAGACGTGAAATCGTGTCAAAATTAGAGTCGGATGATTTGTCAAATCGCTTTTTAGATAAAATAAAATGTTTGAAACGTTAGTCTGCTTTTATTATTTACATTTTCCAAATTAAAATATTTTACAAGCAGAGGGAGACGTGGCAGAAAACATTAAATTTATACATATCGAGCCCTTCCCGCGAAAAAGACGTAACCAACAAAATCAAATTTTACAGGAGAAGTTTTTTTTAGTTTATTTCAATATTGCTGGATGGATTTCACTTGGAATACTGTCTATTTAAGCTGTTATGTATATAATATATTCGTTTTAAAATTTTATTTCAAGCCATTCTATGATTTTTTGTCACTTACGTCCTTTTCGCGGGCACTCGCGGAGCCTGTTTAACGCGAGCAGTTCCCGCGAAAAAGACGTAACCAACAAAATTTAATATTACAAATGAAGGTTTTATAATTGTAAATTCGATTTCTTTATGAAACGTAAATACCAAAAAAAAAGTTTCTAACAATATAGTATTTGAAAATAATAATAAATTCCTTTATTTTTGAAAATTAAGCCTCATTTCTTGTTTTCAACTTTAATTATAATGTAAATTAAATTGTTTTATTAAACGTAAGTCGTTTTCACAATGTTTTTTTTTATCAAAACGAATTTAAATATAATAAATCAATTATTTATTTTCAAATTCAATACTTAATTCTTGTATTCAACTGTTTTATATAATTTATTTTATTTTTTTTAATTATTAGTTTTAGTCTTAATTTTCGTCAGTTTCGGTTTGACTGTTTTTGAATTTTGAAGGCTTAATTAATGGTTTAGGAATACTGTTTTTTTTGCCATTGGTAGATGTATTCAATACGCAGATCAGGTTTATTTTAAATCTTGACCACGCCCCCTCTTTACTCCAAAAAATAACTAGAGCCCTCATAACTTCGTATTTTTATACAGAAAATGTTTTATAACAAGTGTAATATTGAACATAGAACATTGTTATGCAGAATAAATACTCTTTTCTATTATATATAACTATCCTGAAAAGCGCATTGAAATCGGTTAATAAACGCAGGAGTTAATAAAGAAACATTATTGCAGGCTTCACTTTGCTCGCCTCTGGCAGCGCGTTTTCGTATTCCTTTGAATTCTTTCTTAGTTGCGCTGTTTCGTATGTCAATTACTATACGTCTTTTTCGCGGGCACAGCGCAGCTCGTGTGATGGTTACGTCTTAATTGACAGACTGATATCTCAGTAAATACGCAAGATAAAATTATGAAATTTTTTGTGTGGATGAGTTGGGTGATTATGAACATAATTGCATCAAAAACCGAAAATCGAAAAAAATGTTGGTTACGTCTTTTTCGCGGGAAGGGCTCGATATATTCTTGATCAGGACGACAAACTGAGTTAAATTTAGCTTTGGCTGATTATCCAACAGAGCAAGAGCAGCGAAATTCATACCCATAAAATAAAATCTTGGATGTCACGCCCCTAGTCGATAAAACTTGAATATCTAATATAGCGCATTTAAATTATTTAACAAACACAAGAGTTATTCGTATGATACTACAAAGTAAGGTGCAGACTACTTCACTGTCGGTTGTGTGTCACTTTCGACTCGTTTAATATTATAATTTTTGTGAAGAATAATTACTACAATATGCGAATATACTATTTATATTGATCACTAATTATAAATTACGTTTTTAACAAGTAAAAAATCAAATTGTTTAATTGATCATAATTAAATACACTCGGAGAACCTGATAAATAAACCTGAAATAAACCTCTCACGATATTTAAAATTTTAATATTGCTATTATTAAATATATATTTTACCACTTAAACATTAAATTAACATAAATTAATATAATTTACCTTAAAATGTGTAGGGAATTCGGTGTTCGAATAGATGCTACTCAATTGATTTTTTCTCAGCGTATTTTGTTTACATAAATCAATTTGTATACGTCATTAAATTGGAAAAACCGTCGCTAATTTCAATGTAGATTTTTGTCTTTGCTTTTACGCGAGTAGAATACGAATATAAAGCAATCAATTTGAATGGATCTACAGTATTAGAAATGATACTGTTTGGATTACGAAACAGATGACCCATGAGTATACTGCTATCTCTATACAAATGCTTTGAAAGAGATTAAAGTGAATTGGGTAAGAGTGATTATACGACTATTTAAACACCTTGAAAAGATTAACTGTTAAACTTGTTTTTTGTTTTTTATAAATGTATTTTAATAAGCATAGAATTAGTACAGCAATAGAATGTACCATAACAACACATGTAAACTTGTAGTAAATAAGAATATTATGGTATAATATAGCACATCAAAATGCTCGATTAATCTAAAATGCGCTTGAAAATACTTACAAGTATATTGAGTGTGACATTTCCATTTTAGTAAGACTACGTGTTGAGGCATAAATAGTTACTACACACTGAGAGAAAAATGAATAGTTTTAGAACTTGCATCAAGGAATTTGGTTTATGAAAGTTTAATGAACCAGAAAATTCTTGATGCAAGAACGAAATTCTTAATTTCTTTTTAAAATTCCTAATTGCATTTTTATAAACTTTTATGTTAATAATTTTTTGCTAATGTATGTAACTGGCCTAAGGACGCAGACCCATGAAAACATATATATTCTTGAGCAGGGCAATGAGCTGAGGCGATTTTGCCATATCTGTAAGTATGTCCGTCCGTCGGTGATTCTTTGTTCTTTATTAGGTTCTTTGTTTTAAGTAACGTGAATTCATTCACGATTCTATTCCGATTTGTAATTGAATTCTAAAACAAAACAAGATTAATTTGAGACCTTCATTTTGTAATACGAACCGTACTTTTTTTCTGTGTATGTACTTACTTCAGAGTTGACTATACATTTATTTATTAATTTTTATCTGCAGCGAACTTTTGGAGCAAATGGAAAGTCAGCTTTCAGGGCTTGTACACAGCTTTTCACTCGGGTTAACTGAAATGCAAATGTCAAGACTCGCTGCCCTGGTGAGCATAAGCAGCTAGAGAGCTGCTCCGGCAAGTCAGTCAGAAAACAAGGGCAACAGGAGCAGACACAACAACAATGGCAACAGGAGCCGCAGCAGCTGTTGAGAAAATGGCATGTGCATAAGAAAATGGAAAATGGAAAATGTTCCTCGAGGAAATCTGCTTAGCAATGCATGTGCTCGTGCTGTTAAATCTGCTACAGTTTCTGGGCCAAGAGTCTGCTCTGGCAAAAGAAACAACACACTTGACTTCCGTTTCCGGTTCGACCGCACACACAGCTACTGCATATTTAACGTCGTAGGATTCTATGCAAATGTCTATTCTATATTTAAAGCTACATAAGAAAGGCAAATAAATAAATAAATAAATAAATACTAAATAAATATAAAGCTTCAGCATAATGCTATGTCGCTGCATCACCATCTAGGTCAACAACTCTGCCCCTCCTCAGAGTCAATCCCCGAGTTGCCGCCAGCTCCATGAGCTCATCGTGTTTATCCCTAGCCTGGGGCAGTTTGCCCAGCACTTGCAGCATGCGATTATACAGCAGCTTCCTCACATCGATGGCCCAGAGGAAGTCCATGTGATTGAAATCCTTCATGGGCACCAGATACGTGCCCGTCACATTGCCCAGATCCTCGGACATGGACTCCACATCGTTTGGATGGCACAGCAAATCGTTGGAGGAGTAGTACACAAATGTGGGCACTGTGACCAAGCTGAGGTTATAGCGGGGAGGCTGATGCTCGCGATAGAGTTGCATGTTCTTATTGGAGCTATAGCTATATGGCGCAAATCTGCCGCTCTTGATGATCTGGATAAAGTGCTTGACCTGCTTGGCCGCCACTCCGGCCGGATAGTGGCCCAAAACTACAGGAAACATTTTCTGAAAATACAAAAAATAATTATTTAGTAATGCTAATATTTTGACTGAGTTACGTATTTATGTTATATATTAAACTAGTGGGATATTAACTTTTGGCGAAGGGCTGCAGTCTGTCGTACATTAGGAGATCCTGTTCTTTGGGTTTTAATATGATCAGATCAGTCGGACGGAAGGCAAGTTATGCGCGTATGCATCCGCCATTTAATAGAGCGAATGTTGAATATCTTTGCTGTTCCTTTTTTGATCGAATTGCAATTCACCCAATCGATTGAGAACGCCATAGGCTACGTTCATGTTAAAATCAAAAGTCTGATGACCTAAAATTGAGCATGCCATTAGCGTGGAAAAAGAGGGAGATATCAAAAATCTACAACAAACTCTACCTTCTTTTACACACAATTCCCATTCGGAGTAACTTAAAACTAGACTTAAACTAGACGTTTTGTAATTTATTTAAGTACAGTGTCCAATTCTGAATTCACTTAAAAATGTTCGAAGCAATGAAATTTGTACATACCCTATTGAACTCATTCCAATTACGTCCCACAATGCCGAAGACAGCCTCGATGCAGAGTCGCTCCGTTTCTTCGGTCATGCGGCAGAGAAATCGAAATTCTCCGTTGAACATTTCCGTGATGGAGCTGCCCACCAGACTCTGAAAAAGTAATACAATTGTTGGCCATACCAAAAAATGGTAGTTCCCACTCACATTGAAATACAAGTTGATGGCACGTATGTAAGGATGATCTTCAGTTTCCTTGGCATAAACAGCCGGAGCCATGGCCTGCATGGAGATGACCTTCTCGTTATACGCCGGTCGCATGGAGCACATGACAAAGAAAGCCGTGCAGCCCTGGGAATGACCGGCATATTGCACCTTCTTGTAGCCGGTTGTCTTTAGCATGTAATCAATCATAGCAGGCAGATCATAGATGCCAATTTCATGCCAGCTGAAATCCCAGAACTTGGACGCATCCGGATCGAGGGTAGTATGATTCCGGGAGTACCGATTGCCACGTGCATTGCCCAGCCAGACGTCGTAGTTGTGGTCGGCCAGCAGATAAGCTACAACATGGAAGAGAGGTGCGAGTTAGTGGGAGGATTGGGCTGCTTTGTGGTAATCACTTGGCTACTCATTAATCTCCCCGACAGACTTACCCAGACTCACATTGGGACCCATTACCACATACCCCGCTGAGCTATCAACGAGCCCGTGCTGCAGGAGGAAGGGCTGGGCCCCCTGGTTCCGAATGCGATGCATTGTTAGGATGTAGCCATCCTCGGTGGTCACATGATGCACTTCCGCCTGGTAGCCATACTTGGCAATTAATTTATCCTGTTGGTGAAATGTGAAATCTGAAATGTGTATATTGTGCCGTTGCGTTGTGGACATTAATCTTCGTACCACACTTAGGTTCGAGTCTTGCTTGATGTTTTTGCGCTGCAGCTTCTCCTCGGGCGTTTCGTCTTCGATGCTCTCCTCCTCCTCCTCCTCCTCTTCGTCCTCCTCCTCGTCCTCCTCGCCGCCAATAAGCTGGGTCTGCACTCTGCTCAAGAGCAGGCACAGGCCCAATGCCAACCACAAGCGTCGGCCCATTATTATTTAATGCTCCGTCCACGTAAATTGAATCAATAAACTTAAAGTGAAACCCCAGTTCAGTTTTAAGTTTTGGTTAATTTTTTGTTTTGTTTTTAATTTTTTCTTTTTGTTGCTTCTTCACTTTTTGTCAACTCGCACGCTGCACGTCGCGGCCTCAACTGAAACTGAAACCGAGAGCCGGCGACGCGTTTCCAACTTCCGTGCTCACAAAGAATGCCGAAAACTTTCGATCAGCAAACAATAACAATGACGACGCCAACAACAACAACACCAACACAACAACAACAACAATACCAACAATAATCACAATATGCGTAGCGATGAGCTTTTGCTTTTGTTTTGGATTTAATTATGATATACCCTCAGTTTTATTTCAGTGATAACTTTATATCCGTGCAAAAATGTTTATAAATAAAATTACAATGAATAAATATAATAATATAGTAAATAAAATCAAAGTTATTTTAAACAAATTGAAATAAATAAAAATGTAAATAGTATTAATATACAAATAATATTCAAATAATATGATAACAATAATAACAATATAAAACATATTTTATTTATTTAATAAAAAAAATATTGAGTGGAGGTTTAGGTTAGTTTATTTAAAATATGCTTACTTATAATTTTTATTTATTTTATTTACTTGTTTTCTATATTATTTATTAATTTAATATCTAATATAGAAAATCGACAGCAATTCAAAATTTGTAGTTTCAAATTATTAATTTAAATACATTAGTAGTAATATTTAAAAATATTCTAAAAAATTAAATAATTTTTGTTTTTTACTGGTAAAAATATTAATATGTTAACAATATTATTAATATAACATTTATATAATAATTGAGGGTATTGCTAAGTCGTAGTTTTACAAATTGATGACATTTACACGCTGAATTTTGGGACAGTTAATTACAGTGTCTGAGAGAGGAAGGCAAAGAAAGAGAGTGTGTGCAAGTAGAGGTGAATTAAATAAGGTATTGGGATGCAAAGGGCGTTGTTATCAATGAAGAGCGATAACGAAAATCACAACTACAGTGAAGCCTCAAAGGGCGTGTTTCATGTTACTATTTGTGCCACTTTCTACAATGTGGGTCACATTGATATGGCATATTGTGTAATTTACTAGATAGTATTAAAACATTGACACGCTTAACTTATGCAACCGAATTGAACCACCATAAAAGAACACCTTGCACCCATGAAATAGGTTAGAACATGTTTAATAACTTTGTGGTTTTATTTTAAATTTAATTATTTTATAATTGGAAAAAACACTACGCTTACCAGCAAAATAATTCTTGCAAATTATACATGATTCATATACTATGTATTTAGATTTAAGTCAATTCAATAAATAAATTTCGCAGCTGAAAAATAGCTCATAAATATGTTAAAATTCCGAATGTTATCAAAATTGTAGTCACTGAATCATTTGTAAATTAAACCCAATATTTTGGTAAGTAAATAAAACTAATTTAAATTGTGTCTAAATTCTAAAATGTATTTAGCTTAACACTTTTTTGCTCCGTGTGAAAAACAATCTTGTAAAAAATATTTAAATTAGTCCATTTTTTGCCGAGTCATCTAAGCTGAAGGAAACATATCAAATTCGGCTTTTGTTCAACTTTCAAGCGAAATGGCTTAATAACCTTTTTGACTCAGCCCCCGTCAGTTACCAGAGTTGTCAACGCGCTCCATTGTGGGTCAACTGGGCGATTGATAAACAAATACAAACAAATTTGTTGTTCGTTTGCTTGGCTTTTCAAGTGGGCCATCAAAAGAAAGTAAAAGTGTTGGGGCCAATTTGCTTGTTGTTATACACTTAAGCTTTTAGTATTCAGTTTTTTATGTTATATTTTATTTCATTTTTTATTTGCCTTTGGCTCTGTCAGTAGCTATTACATAATTGCCATTTGGCTGCCGGCCAAGATAAATTAAATAAAATATAATAGCTCGCTTGCCTCGCACTTTTAATGAGGCGCGCTTTGAGACCCAATTACCCCCCACCTTCAGCTACCTGTTCATTCAATTACGTAGGGCAGTTTACCCTCCAGAAACCTTTCCATCAGTTCGATCAGTTTGTCATTTACTAATGCCTTAACATCTGTGGAAGCGAGAAAATCAAAGTGATTGAACTTGGCTGCTGCAATGCGTCGCACACTGCGCACCGATCCCAACATTCTGGCGTAGATATCATGGACTCCCTGGGGAGTGGCAATGGCGTCGTTTTCCCCAAAGTACAGTATGATGGGCACACTGATCTGGCTCAGATTATAGCCAAGTGCCTCAATGCCATGATAAATCTGCACGTTCTCAATGGCCCCATAGTCGTAGGCAATGAAGTCCCCCGACTTCCACAGCTGCTGCAGATGTTGCAACTCCCTTGCAGATCCGCCCTGCAGTAAATAGTCGTAGTTGAAGATGTCCAATAGCTACGGACAGGAAAAATCAATAGATTATTAACATCCACAAAAATCAGTTAATAGCTTGCCCTTTTATTGCTCTGCGAACTGCCCGCCAGCATTTTGGTAAAGTACTCGCAGCGCTCTCGCTTCTTTTGACATATTCTGCGCAACTCTCCCGGCGGGAATAACTCGTATTTATTGGCTTTCTGGCGCTTCTGTAGGGTTATTAAAATGATATTAAACTTGAAATGAAATACATTGATATTAAATACTAAAGATAGAAGAAATTATAGCAGAATGACTTCATTAGGGAAATTTGTTAGAAAATTACATTCTAACTGAAATTTAGAAACCATTAAAATTGAGTGTCTACATAAAATATCAGTTACAATTGTGTTTTAATTAATTTAATTAATATTATATATTGCATATTACATTGATATTTTTATTTGTCTAGATAAGAATTGTTCTGTTTTTATACCCTGTGCCCATTTGAAAAATGGGAAAAACAGGGTTAATAACTTTGTCAGAATGTATGCAGAGGGAGGCGTGGCAGACCCCATAAAGTATATATATTCTTGATCAGGGTGATGAGCTGAGTCGATATAGCCATGTCCGTCTGTCTGTCTGTCCGTCTGTCCGTCTGTCTGGATGAACGCTGAGATTTCCTAAACTAAAACTGATAGAGAAGCCGTTTTGGTTGCTATAGGTAGGTGTATTAGATACGCAGATCAAGTTTATTTCAAATCGTTGATGCCACGCCACCTTCACGCCCAAAAATGTAAAAAAGATTTGAATATTCAAAGTTAAATAGGAAGCGTAATATTGAAAATAGAAGGTTGTTATTTGGAACATAAGCCCTCTTCTATTATATTTAACTATTTTAAAAGCGCATTGAAATCGGTTAATAAACACAAAAGATATAAACAATGTTGCAGGCCACGCTTGCCCTATGATAGTGCACCCATTAATTGTTGTACTTTTGTTTATAAATAAATAAAATTATATTTAAAATAGTTTAAATTATTCTGTTTGTGCGAACGCGCAGCGCGAGCTGTGGCACAGTGTAAAACACAGTCGGGCTTGCCCGACTGTCAGGTCGAGCGCGCAGAGCGCGCGAGATTTTTATTTTGTAGTGTATCACTAGACTCACAGCTCAATGAGTACGATTTAATAACTTTAAATTATCGCAAAAGTTCGATTTTAATGCAAAGCAGTGCAGTGCATTTTAATAATAATAAAATTTTACTTTCATTTAGTAAAATTTATATTAAAGAGTACTAACTAATTTATTAATTTATTTATGATGTCAACTAAATGCAGTCGACACGTTCACTGCCGCTCACCTCAATAGATTCACAAAATGTTCCTTGCATTTTTATTTTATTTATTTATTTATTTATCTAAGTGTCGACTATGACCAGTAGGCCAATAAAAATTTAATTACAAATTAAATTTAAGAATATTAAAATTAAAATTAAAATATATAACATTTGATATAAAAATATAAAAAAAAATAAGAAAATAAGAAAATCTGGGGAAGAAATAAATTAGAATATGAAATGAATTGTGAATTGTGTTATAGAAATGGAATGTAAACATGTTTTATAAATTTCAATAGAATTGGACATGTGTACCTATCTGAACGCGCTGGACAAGTAAAGTTAGAAAAGTTTCGGTATTTTGCATATTTGGTTTTCTTATTATTTATTTTTCTTATTTTTCGCTGAATTCTATGCATGTTTTTAGCTCAACTGAATAGGTTCAGCTGATTTATTTTCAGTTTGCTATGAAATTTAGCGACCAAATTGGTTTCTAAATTTGTAATTTTATTTATTTTCTGTGCATTAAATACAGAAGTGTGAATTAAATTAACAAGTAATTTAAATTTATTATTAATAAATTAATTATCAATTTATTATATATGTAGTTTCAATTATAATTTATTATCGTAGTCTTTGTTTTCTTTATATTTAAATGTAACAGAACTGTCATAATAAAATTTAAAGTAAGAGATATTAATAATATTAATATTCATATTAAAATATTAGTTTTAAATAATAGGCTTTTTTATTTTTGCCTTAATTTTATTGGTTTATAAAATATTTTATTTAAATAGCAGCAAAAATTATCACTCAGTTTTTTAAGCTTTATTTCAAATAGACAAAAAGACTAGAAAAAGCTCTTTTACTCTCTCTCTCTCCCGGCTGCACTCCTTCTTTTCTCTCTCTCTCTCTCTCTCTCTCTCTCTCTCTCTCTCTCTCTCTCTCTCTTTGTACTATATCTCCCCCTCGCTATCGGTCGCTCTTCCAACCCACAGCTGATTTGGTAAATCATCTCAGCTTACCGCAAGCGCTCAAATGAAAACCGATTTAAAGCGCTCTACGGGGGGTTATCAGCTCTCTTTGAACCGCGATTGGACCTTATGATAATTATTTCTCTCTGTGTATGCATGTATGTGCATATGTGTGTGCTGTCTCCAGGTCTGTTTTATGCTCCCCAGGGTGTCATGAGATGTCATCGGCGCTTATCAGCCGCTGGCTAGAGATCGGCATGTCGTAGTCGCAGCAAGATGTTCCAGCTAAGCAGACGCTTGCAGACGCTTAAGGCATTGCCATGTGGCTGGCAGGGAAGGCGCCACGCCTCCACAGAGGGCGAAAGGACAGCTTTGTATGACTTCCATGTGGGAAAGGGAGGAAAAATAGTGAACTTTGGCGGCTATGCCCTGCCTGTTCAGTATGCGGATCAGAGCATTATCGCCTCCCATCTGTACACCCGCAGTGTGGGCTCCATATTCGATGTGTCCCATATGCTGCAGACCTATGTGAGGGGCAAGGATGCAGCGGCTTGTCTGGAGAGCGTTTGCTCCGCCGACATTAGGGACATGCCCAATGGCAGTGGCAGCCTGACGGTGTTTACCAATGAGCAAGGCGGCATATTGGACGATCTGATCGTGAACAAGGTCAGCGAGAAGGAGCTCTACGTGGTCTCCAATGCGGCAATGAAAACACAGGATGCTGACATCATGAGCTCAGCGGTGGTAAGTAGTATACCCTGTACCCATGAAATGGGTAAATGCTGGGTTAACAACTTTTTGCGAAAACATATAAAAGGCAGACGGGGGCGTGGAGCCCTTATATATACATTCTTTATTTCTGTCTGTCTGTGTGGATGCTACGATTTCAAAATCTATAAAAGCTAGAAAAGCCATTTTTCATATGTAGGTAGGTATATACAATACGCCGATCAAGTTTATTTGAAATGTTGGCTGCCACGCCCCTTCCGCCTACAATTAACATAAACAGCATACATTGGACAATTTAAGAAAAACAAATCTATTTACATAAATTATGTTTTCAGTAGATGATAGAGATCATTTATATCTACCAATTTTGAAAATTTTATTGAAATCGGTCCATAATTAAGTACGTTATCAGATAAACACGTCAATCTGATAAACAATCACATGCGAAGGGCGTTGCCAGATTGTTGAACGGTTTTGTCCGTTGCGTTTAAACGTTTACTATTGTTTATACAAATTTGTTTGAAGACTTGAAATTTACACATTCAATATAATTTCAGTCTCGCTTTAAATCGCAAGGCAAAGATGTGGCCATTGAGTTTCTCAGTCCCGTGGATCAATCCCTGATAGCAGTGCAAGGACCACGTGTAGCCCAGGAGTTGTCCAAGCTAATATCCCAGCCCAAGGCTTTGGAGCAGCTCTACTTCATGCGCTCTGCCATCTACGAGCTGGCTGGCATTAAAAATGTGCGCATCACACGCTGCGGCTACACTGGGGAGGACGGCGTAGAGATTTCCGTGCCATCCACCCAGGTAGTAGCACTTACAGAGGCTCTGCTTTCCGGCGGACAACTGAAGCTGGCAGGCCTGGGTGCCAGAGACTCCCTGCGTCTCGAGGCGGGCTTGTGTCTCTACGGCAGCGACATCGATGCACAGACCACACCCATAGAGGCAGCGTTGGCCTGGCTGGTGGCTAAGCGACGTCGCAACACCGCTGATTTCCCAGGTGCCCAGCGCATACTGCAGCAGCTGAAGGACGGGGTGCAGAGGCGCCGCATCGGAGTACAAATGCTGGGCGTGAAGCCGCCGCCCGCACGTGCCGGCGTCGCCATCTATAGTGGGGGCAAGCAAGTGGGCCAGCTGACCAGCGGGTGTCCCAGTCCGAGCCTGGGGCACAACATAGCCATGGGCTACGTGGAGGAGCCGCTGAAAAAACCGGGAACTAAAGTGGAGCTCAAAGTGCGGGACAAACTCTACGAGGCGCAGATCACGCGCATGCCTTTTGTTCAGGCCAACTACTACAATAAACTCAAGCAATAAAATCACAAATCAAACCATTTACTCAGCATTTTACTAAATCAACTATATTATTATAAGTCTGAATCGTCCTATTCAGAAAATCTGAGGCTTATTCGGACGCACCGGACGGGAATCAAAACCTAACAGAAATACATATATAGAGGAATGACTTACCTTGACAAACTTCATGATAGCTCGCACCTGAGTGCTGTCAAAGCGCACCTGTCGATGCAGTCGAGCTAATGGCGCCAACGCCTGCATGAGCTGAATGCGTTGATTGAAGCGCGGATGCAGCGCGCAGAGCACGAGAAAGGCGTTGAAGGCCTGGGGGAGATATGTGGCATCAACACTTGGTGCGACGGTGGTGACTCGGGTGCTTACCTGTGAGTGTCCAATTAGCAGAACTTGACGCGCTTCCTCCGCCTGCTGCTGTCCCCGCAGTTCCCCCTCGGTAAACTCCAGTATGTGGTCAATTATGGCGGGCAAATCGTAGGCGCCATGCTCGTGGAAACTATAACGCCAAAAGTCCGACATGACATCGGTCAGTTCACGGTGCTGTCTGCCGTAGGGCGACACGCCACGCAGATTCGCCAGCCAGACATCGTAGTGCCGCTGATGCAGCTGAAAGGCTGCTCTACACTTAGCCCAATCGCTCACACAATAAGCTCACATATTTACCCAAACTCCTGCCCACGCCCAGAAATACCCAGCCCAGGGAGGAGCCCATCAGACCGTGCACCAAGAGCACCGGACGCGCCCCCACCTGGGGCAGACGTTGCAGCTGCAGCTGGTAGCCATCGTCAGTGGTCACATTGTGCAGCTCGTGGCTGAAGTTCAATTGTTGCAGCCAGTCCAGCTAGAGGAGGCAAATGCAACCCTGCACACTTCGATTCTCAGTTCTCCATTCTCAGCCAAGACCATCGCTTACCGTAGTCCATTTGATCCGCTCCTCCGACTGCGCTGAGGCCTGACCTCTGCCCTTGGCCCAGGTCAAGCCAGTGGCCATCACAATCACGATGCCCCCAATGATGCAGCGCGTCAGCCCGGCAAATTCACGCATTTTGCTGGCTCGACTGCTCTTTGTTTTCGCTGCTGTCTCTTGGCGTAAGCACCTGTCATTAGCTCATATCAGGCATCTTTACGCTCCGCTTGCGCCCCTACACTGCGCAACAAAGTACGCAAACATTTTGCCCATTTAGCGAGAAGTCAGTGCTCTATTTCGTAGCCCTTGTCTATTTTGATTTCGCTTAACTAAACCCAATTTCTAATATGTACTTTATATCTTATATTAGAAATTCTTCTTCAAGTTCAATCATTAATTTGTTTGAACGCATTTTAATTTTAATTAAATTGTTTATTTAACTAGAAAAGAGTAAACTATAGCTGCACTATGTTTCACAGTTTTATTTTCAAATTGATTATTTTATATACAATATTTCATTATTACTAGTACATATATATATATTTTTAAATATTATTGAAATCCGTGTTATAACTTATAAGTAATATATTGGATCACCAACTTTGTTTGAACGAAGCATAGCCTGAAATTTGGTTTTCTTAATAACTCTGATCAAGTATATATATAGTTTATGGGGTCTGTCACGCATCTTTCTGCTTTTACATGTATTTGCACAAAGTTGTTAATCCTGTTTTGAACCATTTCATGGGTACAGGTAATAAAAGCTTTCAGATATTTCTAATTTAACAAAAATTAAAATTGAAATTCATGTTGAATGTTAAGTGTAATCATTAAACATGTCAATTTATGACATCCTAGCTAGAATAAACGAAAATTAAACGATTGAGTTCGCCTGTAGTTCCCCACATTGCCATCTAAACTGGAATATATATATATGTATGTCTGACTTGTGGAGCAATAATTTACATGTCTATACCCTGCTAACGACATTTTTCCTATATAAGCATGCACTTTTTAATGATCTTAATGAATTTAAAAAAAAATTCAAGTAAGTAGATAATGCGAATACACCACATCATTTAAATCAACACGATATCGAACATTTTAAATTATTAAAATTAATAAAAGTTTCAAAATTTTGTTGCGTTTTTACTTACTGTGCAGGGTAGCAGGCGGTCGATCACAGCCCACGCGTTAATACAGCTTGCTTTTATTGCCAGTCTCGTGTGCGGCGAAACCACAGCAAAATTAATTTCAGATTTCGCTGGGCGCGACAAATGCAACAAGAGTAAATTGTAAATTTTAAAATGCAAATTGTAAATTGTTTAATTGCAGCTTTATTAAATTTAATAAAAATGCATATGCCAATGCACACGGCACGCCCCTCTGCATAATATTCCTACGCCCCCTCTCATGTTGGCCAGTCTCTGGTCCAGGGTAAGAAGACAGGATTCAGGGTTCGCACTCGGCGTTTCCGTTAATCGACTGCACTTTTGCATCCTGTGCACTGGAGGCAGATGCTACTGCCCCTCCCACCTCCCACCATCCACCTCCCCCTCCCCGTCATATGCCATACGGACCCTTTTGTGTGGCCAGGATGACGGCGGCCATTGCGTGTCCTTTGTTGCCACGACCAGGCGGTTTTCCACCTTCCCTCCTAGTTGTTTTCCATTTAATTTGGCGTTTGCTTTTGGCGGCGGCAGCTTCTGCTCTTTCATATGCATACATTTTCCACCTCTTTTTTCATTTTTTCATTTTTCATAATTTTAATAAAGTTCACTGGGATTTTTTACAACTGCCCGTGCACTGTCTGTGCAGTCAATTGTTATCTCCCCGGCGATAAGTAAATATGCAATTGCAATTGCCGACTGCCAACTACCTCTGAGTGCTTCGTGTGCATGTTGTGTAAATACACTAATAAAAACAACACAAAATTTAGGTAGATATAAATTATCTTTACCAAATAATAACCAACAATTTATGTGCATAAAATAATAATTTGAAAACTAGTAAATAACCACAAAGGCGCGAATAAAAAATTCTGATTACAACAATCTTTATTTTAGTTTTTTTCTTAGTGTACACATAGTTGAGCTGCCTTACTTACCGTATGATAGCCCAAACGATCAGGACTTAATTGTGAATCGTTTCCGACTCCAGCATAATTTAATCTATTTTATGTAAGCTTCCATTAAGCTTTATTTAATTGCATTGCAATTGCATATCAATTGGAGACACTCGATTTTTGTGCTGTCTTAAATATTTTCAGATATTTTAAAGCCATCGGGATTATAGAAAATCGTATCGACTGCGACTATGAATCTGTTCCAGTGCCGGTATTATTTTTGCTAACATTAAGCGAATTTCTTTTAATAACCTGGCATTTCGGAAGTCTGTTCTATCTAAATACGCTGTTTAAACCTTTAAGCTGACTTTTTTAGAGAGCTTCCTCTTATATTACATCATTTTTATGCACATTACTTCATCATATTTGACATTATAAAATTTCAACATTATTTATCTATTTTTGCTACGCTCTAATGATGTTTTTTACGCCTCATAAAACATGAGTCATAAATGTAATGTCAATACAGACACAAAGGTGTAACGAGTGACAAAACAAGCAGAAGATACAAAAAATCATTACGTCAAAAGTAAATAACTCAGCCAGTGCTGCCAATTTATTTGAGAAAAATCTGCTTTTGCTGGGAAGCACACTCATAGAAATCGAAAAAAAGAAAAATAAAGGCTGGAGTTACTTTGAAGTTTTTCAATGCATTTCCTCAACAATTGATAACACAATCTCATCAGTTTCCCAAGCTATTTTCGAAAATTTAAATTAATTCTTTAGATCATTTAGGTTTCGGTTCGATCTGGTATGAAAATCTGTCAAACAAAGAACTTTAAGAGATTTAATTATCCATTTAATTATCCGACTAAACGGCTACGTCCTTACTGGATTCTTAAATCTTCAATTGTTAACAATTTCTCAATAACTCGTGCGATGTTTTATTTAAATTAAACAATTTGTTTTGACGGGAAAAAAGCCGAATTGCCAACACTAAATACAACAGTAAATAGGTTGAAGCTAAATAGAACTCAAAACCACATGAAACGACAAATAATAATGAAAGTTGTGCAGAGGCAAAGTCAATCAGTGGCATTTGTTGCTTTTATTATTGTTATTGTTGTTATTGTTGTCGCGAAGCAAAAAACAGTCGAAATAATAGAAGGTAAAGTGTATACAAATAATCAAGCATCGAGAGTAATGAAAAGAAAAGCCAGCGACGGAGACACTTTGTGTTATTAAATGCAGAGAAATCAAAACGTGTTCAACTTGCTACCTGTCAGAGTTCTCAGCGACAATGGCGCTGGTGACGTTTCCGTTTCCGCTTTTCGCTATTCGCCGACAAAAATAACAAATAAGAAAGCTTGACTCGCAAAAATGCAAACAAACAGCGCGACAAGTGCACGAAATCAATGTAATTGACGAACTGACTGACGAACTGACTGAGTGACAGTCTGAATGCATGAATCGCGGCGCTTATTGTGGCCACACGGCAACAGACAATGAAGAACCAATGCCCACCCTCCGCCACCACCCGTTTCCTGTTACCCTTGGGTAGGCTGCAGAGGTCTGCATGAATTCATTCAAAGGGGCGTATGAGACATTTATGTCCACTTGATCTGTATGAATTCGGCTGCGAACGCCAATGAATATTAGTGAATGCGTATGCCGTCCCTATTCCCACTTTTTGTTTTTTTGTTTTTTTGTGAAAATATAAAATTGTTTTTTTTATGGTATACTCTTACTGTAGTGTAGTATTTGTACAATAGTGAAGTTTATTAATTTCAATATATACATACAAGTGTATATATTTATTTCTATTTAATAGGGTTAATATAGAGAGAACTAAATGAATTGATTAAAAAAAGGTTTGCATCATTCATTCATTCTCATTCATTGCGCTTTGCACACGCATTCACTTAATGCTGTTTCTGACGATAACTCAAAATTGAGCATAACTGAGTTTTCAGTGCGATGCTGACTCGATCAACTAAATTTGAAGTTGCATTCGAAAAAGAGTATTCATTATTCAAAAGTATTCAGAGACGCTGAAAATTGAATGAAGCCATGCAGCCCTGTAGTAGGCAGACGCAGGCATGCAAAGCTCACGCTTTGTTTGTCTTTCAACTCAATTGCACGGCAAGTCGACAACTTGTTGGGGTAAATTCTTGTTGATTTTCTCTTTCACTTCAACTCTCTTTCCCTTTCTCTCACCCTCTCTCTCTCTCTCCCTCTCTGCACCATTGCTTTGTTTGTGAAAACATGGCATGGCGTTTGGTTTTCCGCCTATATGATTTTTTATTATTTCCTACGGTTGGATGTGATTGCTTCTGAAATGTTTGCGTGCCATTTGTTGACAGTAAACGCCGCTTAATGATTTCATTTCGTTATAAATAGGATTTTCGGTAGGTGGAATAAACCCAAGTAGCTCCCGATAAATATGGAGCAAGTCCACATACACATGTAAGTGACTTGTTTGTTTGATGGTTTATAAAGTATATACTCAAGAATTGATTTGGAATTTATATAATCTAGGAAATGAGCTATAGCTTATTTGTAAAATCCATTTAATGGTATGCTTACTTTGTGATATCTTTAATAGAGCATCACCCACAGTTAGTCTAATTCCTTATTGTTAAGAATTTAAGCTGTAAGTTTTATGAAGTCTGCCTAAATTTGCATTTTAGATGTTATGTTTATCTATATTAAAGGATTTTTGATAGGTGAAATAAATTCACGCTTTCGATAAACGTTGACATTTTTTAAAGTACATACTCGATATATTAATTGGAATTTATATTATATAAAATCTTCAATCAATTAAAGATTATGATAGCTCTGTGATTTCTATCTTTACCTTTTTTTTGTGAAGAATTTTAGCTGTTTACGTTTTGTGAAGCCTGTCTTAAATTGCGTATTAGACGATACGCTTATCTATACTTGCTATGATTGATAGGACAGAATTAGTGCAAATATTAAAGTACGGCCGCGTTCGACACTTATTACCTATTCAACACTAAACCTCTGTCAAACTTGTGACAGGCTATTACCCAAGCACTCGGCACTCTTTACACCACTTTGGCTGCCCTCAATTTGCCGTTCATCATTTGAGCTGATGGCAAACAGCCGCCACAAATGTTGATTCTTGGCTAATGGGCATTAGCGTAGGCTTGGTCACGAGGTGTCCTGGCCTTTTAAATCAACATAACTTACAGGGCACACAAGTTTTGCCCAAGATATTTAAGACTTAAGAGCCCAAATTCCAAGTGGAAATGTTCGCTTGGACTCTGCAAGAAGGGCAAAGTTTTCACATTTTTGTTTAACATTTTCGAAATGCTATTCTCTGCGTGTTCTTTTTAAATTCTGATGCCTCTTCTTGGTCTTATTCTGCCTGTATGCATAATGGAATTAGTTAAATTTCTCTCTGCAGCTTTTCACAGTACTGCAAAAACTTTCGCTGAACTTGCGCCAAAAAGTTTTGCTGCATGCCTTTCTTTTCTTCTTTTTATTTAGTTTTCTTCACTTCCTTTCTTCTCTGTCCTTTCAATTCTTTTTTGAGTGTTATGCGTTTCTGATGACGTTGTTGAAGCACTCGGGGTCTGCGAGTTTCCGTATTGCCGTTAATGGCACCCGAGTTGCAACTTTGCAACAACTTTTTACTTAGAACAATGTTGTAGACAATCACTCGATTTTAATTAAAATATTTATGAATTTGTCTTCTAAAGGCAACAGCATTAACAAAAAATAGACAACTCAACTATAAAATATCCTACGCTTTTGTTGTTTTGAATTTTAAATATGTACCTCAAGGAAATAAGTATATGTGCACACTTTTTTTAATGAAAAAAATTATTTAAACTAAATCAATTCAATTAAAGTTTATTTTATTATTATAGTACTTAGGACTATAAAACAGGAAATTATTATAAAACTTTAATTTGTTGTTAATAAACATTAAATTTATTTGTTTATATGTCGCCGCCATAGGAAATAAGTATATGTGCATTTTTCATTTATCTTCTTTAAATAATACTTAAAATAGGAATTCCTTAATTTTATTAATTTCTTATTACTAATATGCTTTAATTTTGTCATAATATCCACATTGGCATACAACAACAACAACACCTGCAACATTTGCAGAGTTAATGACGTCATTTACTCCCATTCCGTTACCAAAGCGAATTTTAGCGGTGTAATCGCATCAAACTGGAGTCCATTTTTGTAATCTCTAGTGGAAAGAGTTTCACAGAGGTCTTTAAGTGGATTTAAGTCTGGGCTTATAGCCGGAAAATCCAAAATCGGGAAATTTATGGATAAGAAATAAGGTTTAGTGGCGCGGGAAGTGCGCATTGGGAGCGTTTTCATGCTGAAAAACCCACTTTTCTCCGTGAATATGTTTCTCAAAACTTTTAGTCTTCTGTCCTATAACTGTATATAGATCTCCGAATTGGTTTATGTTAGATTAAAGCATATCCGAGACTGTCCAGCGTATCAGAAAGTAGCCCAAACCTTTGGTGAATTTCTACCATGAACCCTCTTATGGGGTGTGTCCCGGAATTACCTTAAATCTCTTGAATACTTATGGGAGCCGTCAAGTCTATCTAAATTAAACCTAATATCGTCAAAATAATCCACTTTGTGAAATTATTCCGTCCAAAACATATATTTTTCAGCATATGGCATACGAGCGGTCAGGTGGCATGGAAATACGCCGGTATAGACGTCCGGGAACCATATCAAACGTTTTAATTTCTAACTAAAAGTTTATGTCCAAGCTTCCTAGATGCATTACGCTTTAAATTAAGCCCAATTTCATAACAAGACATGTTTTTGTTAATTGTAAGGAATTTTATTTCTCGTTTTCCCCTGCCGTAAATGTGACTTTACGCTCGATTTTGCCGTAGGAATCCGGGTTTTTAGGGATATTAGTTGGTATTATAGTGCAGAGACACTCTAGAAACTATTTCCTTAATTGTATCACCTCCATAATACAATTATTTTATTCGAAACCGATTATCAAATGATAAGTGCTTATCACGCGGCATATTTACCCAAAAAACTGTTTTTTTGTTACAAAGCAGCATCATAATATATCATTATTAACCTTTAATATACCGTAATTAACTTATTTTGTATAAAAATCACAAATTGAATCAAATTTAATTAAGTTACAACGGACGCGCGCGTCCAAATTGTAATTTGCACATATACTTATTTCCTATGAAATTGAAATCGCGCCACACAAAATTGTGATAACGGTACTAAAAATAACGGGAAAAGAAGAACTTGGCATAATAATCTTTAAAACCAATCTCGATAACAGATAATTGCATACTAACAATTTATTTTCGATTCCGATTTGCACAAAATCAAACACTTTTTGTAAATGCACATATACTTATTTCCCTGAGGTATAATGATTCATAATTATCTTATTTTATTTAATTTTTGTATCAACAATCAAAAGTAACATACAATTTAGGTAAATAATAAATTTATTTGATGGCAAACCCGAATATTCTATTGATAGAATACAAGTAAACCGCTTTAGCTCAGTTGTAAAGTAAATGAAAGGAAATTTCGCTAATTTATCTTGATCACAGTCAAGACAATGTTTGCTCCAAATGATGAGTCATCCCGATTGTCTAGGGAGCAGCAGAGATTGCGTCAATCAGAGCTCACAGCTGAAATTGTGTTTTTGTTCTGTCGTTCGGTTTCTCACTTGACTTTCTAATTAAAAAACCATAAAGTTGCACACGCAAGGCAGAGAAATAATAATAAGCAGCTGAGAGCAATAACAATTTTAATTATATTTGTGGTGAGAATTTTTTCTCTTTTTTGGCATTATCTGATGCTATGTGCAATGATTTTTAAAAACAGCCTAGAACAGTTGATGGATTCCAAACGTGATGACTTTGCAGATGGATAAGCAATTTTAGAGACAGAAATAGTTGGGCTTGTCTTATTATTGGCACTTCACTTGGCTTCATGATTTCACCTATCTCTCTAAAGTCCCTACTACACATTATTGTGAGCTCATATTACGCTGAGGCTTATAATTAATTGAAATGCTCACATTTTGTAGAATCATTAATTTGCATATTTTGCAATCGAGTTATACAATTAACGACAACCCCCACTTGATTAAGGTCTATTGTTGCCAATCCGGGTTTCGCAACAGCAACAACAATAACTCATCCGACTGTTTATTTAAAACAACAAACGATTGTGACTTGTTCAAGAAATTATTGTTGCCATTAAAGTGCTAATTGCAGTCGGAGACTCCATATCCACTTGAGGGCTCTCAGCTGGAATAGAAAATACATTAAACAAACAAACTCGTATTTATAAACTGCAAACAGTCGGGGGATGCCCCCGCTGCCATGAATTGAATATTATAAGAAAAGTGTTTTATATGTAAATGAAATATGCAAATTATGCAGCGGTGTTGAAAGATAGAATTAAACGCATTTACAAGTTAACGATTGTCATTAGAGTTCATTGAAATTATTAATAATCCTAATCATATTTAGCAATAACTGAACTTTTGATATACTTAAAATCAATCTGCGGCTGGTATCCATTTATTTACAATTTGAATTTGTAGGCTCTTATAGTTAAAATAAACTTAAGGAATATAGAATTTTTATAGAATTTTAATTGTTTAATAAGTAATTTATTTTATACTGTTTGGAAATCAGGAAATTTGTTGAAATTCCGAAAGCTATTTTATGTTTCGATTATACTTATATTATGTAATGCCGTTAGTTACGCGTTGTTCAGAAACTCTTTCTTTGCGCAGTTGAATTCAGTTTCAGCTTGTGCCGAGTTGTCTGCTTGATGTCTTTACATTATTGATGACTTAATTCCAGTTGATTTATTGAGGCCACAGTCCTGTATTCAGCAGGCCAGAAGCCGTCTGTCAGTCCGTCAATCGTGTCCAGAACGAGGACCCGCCTGCTAGTACTCGAGCACCATTTTGTATGCACACGTAAAGCTTTTGCTCTCATGTTCCTATATATGTATACACACACACACACATAAAGCCAAGAGGCTTCTTATATGTATATGTGTGCATAAGTGGGTGTGCACAGATGTGTCAAAGACCAGAGTTGCACGTGTTTAATAAATAAGCCAAGTAAATGTTCCGTAAAAGATGCTTACCCTGGCTAATCGAAATACCGCTCGATATTGGCCATAATTCTCAATTCAACATAGACTCCCTGCATATAGCATATTTAACTGAAAGGTAGGTTAAAGCGCAGATTAAATTTCTAAATATTTCCAGTTACATAAGAGACAAATTAAATCAATTTCAAATTGATTTTATTTGTGTAAGATTTCATGTGCTATAAATTGACAAACTATAACTCCAATAAAATTTAAAGATTAATGGTGTATTTGTTATCAATTATATAAGAGTAGGATTTATATTTAATGGCAAATTTTAAGCAAATATGTACATAAGTTTATTTAAATATTATTTAATTATAAATTTATTCTTATTTAACAAACAAATATTGGTACTTTCTTTGTCGATACTTAAAGATAATTTAAATGTTGTGTGTATAGATTTCTATATATATATCGAAATCAAAACCACACGTTTAGAATGTATTTTTGAGCCTGAGGCAATTGTCAAAACAATAAACAATTGGCAACATTTTAAATATTTTTGTGTTTTGCGCATTATGTAGCTAACTCCCACAAGCCTTTATTGAGAATTTGAATATTAATTTAAAGTTAAATTATTCTATATTCGAATGGTTATGCGATTCATGCTAAGAGCATTTAATTTCAGCACACACAATAAACACGACGCTATCAGTACACATGGATACACAATATCATGCAAATTTTTATACCCCGCTTTCTATGTATTTTAAACCCCAATTAATTGCTTGTCATTACCACAAATCTGCTGAAAGCGAAACGCAAAAATGAAAGCCACAAAACACAAGCAGTATGTAATGCTAAAACCCCAAACAAATGTCAAATATTTATGCTTACTGGAAGGGGGTTAATCGCACACATCTCCATGCCGCACGGATTTGTTGCCTGGTCACCGTGCCTCAAAGTATGCGGCAAAAGCGCAGCAAACGATCCAAAAATCTGGGAGCGATGTTAGAACCGACTCACAGTGGTCGATTCTGCCTAATTTGTGTCTATGATGACTAACATATTACTGAAACAACCTAGAACCAATATTAAGGTGGGATATACCAAAAGTTTTACATAGTTACGTACGCTGATAAATAATGAGAAATTTAAGACATCAACTTACGAGTAATACAACAAATTTTAACTGCATTTATAAACTGTAATTCATTAAAGTACATCAGGGAATAACAGATTATTTTCACACTACACGATTCACAAAGAATCATAAAGAATAAAGTAAAATCCGGCCGGATATCAAAAGTTGTATTCCAACAAATCCATTAAAAATCAATAAATTTGGGTTAAACATATTTCCAACGTGAGTGCCCCTCCGCCCACAGTAAACATACATCATAATCAATCTATTATTAAGAGCGATATGACGCATCAAAGTTTTGCTTATCTGATAAGCAACCACGTGAATGGGAGAGAACAAAATTTACACTTTTCGTATCTCATTTTTACGTGCGAATTTGGCAGCATTGACCACTGTGCGACCGGCATTAGTAACCCTTGCACTGGTCCCTACTCTATTGAGGCACCTATTCATTTGGCTAAGCTTCATCGGTGGCACATCAGCCCTTGCCACAAGAGGCATGCCTCGCAGTGAGCTGCGTGATTGTGTGTGTGAGTCTGTGTGTGTGTGTGTGTGAATACTAATGTCCAATGATTAAATTTTAATTACCGTGCACAAATCGAGTTTGGGTTTGCTGTTGCTTTGATGCAAATGTATCTGTATCTGCAGCTGCATCTGTATCTGTATCTGCATCTGCATCTGTATCTGTGTCTGTACGTGTGTGTATGGCTGCATCCGCATCTTTGCTCGTTTTTCATGCTGTCTATTGATCTATGCAGGACATTACTACCAGTCGGCATGTCCTGCCTGGGCTAACTTCATTAACAGTTTCAATATTATTCTGCTGCAGGCAAAGTGCCGTTTCAATGCACTCTTAACGAGTGTGTGTCGGGTCATTGTGCATGTGTGTGAGTGAATGCTAAAAGGCTAAGTATTCTCGGTTAGCAACAATTGACAGAAGGGCAGAGGGCAGAGGCATGCAGCATACGAGCTCTGTTAAAAAGCAATGCCCCAAAGAGTGCAATTAACTTCAATCGATGTGGGAAAACACAAGCTAGATTGGATGATTGAATTTGCTTAAAGACTCAAAATGTGGCACGATTTTAAGGAGTATTTGAAGCATAAAATATTGAGAAAGCAAAAGCAGGTTGACCAAATAAAGTATATACTACTTGCACTTTATATAAGGACGAGTCTTGTTCTAGCCTAGTTTGTTCGTGTTTTTGTTTGTTAGAAAAGATCTTAACTCTTTAAGATGCAGAAATACCAAATTTGGTATGTAGTTAGAACAGCTCGATTTTATTTCAAATTTAATCTATGATGCTCTCTACAAATCAATTAAAGCTTTATGTATATTAAGCGAATCCTATTTGGAGTTCTAAAACAGATTAATTCAACTCAAACCAGGAAAACGGAGCGCACTCAGCGTCCAATGTTATATGGTAATTTTAAAATATTTATGAAATATCCATCGAAGCGCCGAAGCAATGATTCTTCTTACTTGTTTGTTTGTACGAGAGAGCGAGCAAAGCAAACCCTGAAATTTAGTTTCTTTAATATATTATGTGTTTATTAACCGATTCTTAGGCGCTTGGAATAGTTAAATATAATGGCAAAGAAAACATCTTCCGAACAACAGAAGGTTGCTTCATATTACTCTTGTTATAAAGATTCCTACTATACAACGTTTAAAACCCTGTTAATAACCCATTTCATGGGTTCAGTCTATTAACACGTAAAAATAAGCTAATAAATACATAAGATATTGTAATAATAAATAAATGGGTGCAATTTATTTGTAGGCAATTGTCGAGTAGGGAATACCTCTATTGATGTGCCTTCTGTTCGGACTCATTTAATTTGTTTCCCTTCTTTTCTTAACTGACAATTGCAAAAAACCCATTGAACGCTGCAGTCAAGTGAACTGTTGGTATCTAACAAATCTGCACACACCCACAGGATGCAAATTGTTGGCCCACCATTGTCGGTGGTCATTCATACCGTTGAACATATGTGAATACGAGGGTATTTACAGCCCTCGAGTGCTTTTGCCATTGGTCATTTGATGGGGGAACAGTGAACTGGATGGCAATTAACTTTATAACATTTGCAGGGCCCATGTGCATTGGATATTATGGCTGTTGTTGTGGGTAAATGCGCGCCAGTTGATTAATTGGAAATTGTGGTTAATGTTGGGCTGATCTGTACAATCCGACAATCCGACAATCGACCACACCCACAAGCGCGCCCACACATGACAAAAGTTCCACAGAGTCTAGACTTTTAATTAGAGTAGGCTGGGCGCCTGCAAGTATGCAATGTCATATGCAAAAGTTTCAGTGCAAACTTTGCCGCTTGTTATTGAATTTTTGTAGGTTTTTTTCCCACTGACAAACTTGACAGATTTGCAGCGGAAAATTAACAAGTTCCGTACCCAAAAAAAGAAAATGCAAAACTTTATCCTGCAGCAAATCGAGTTAAGAAGTCCTAAACTATGCAATGTGAAAAATGTGCTAAAAACTATGTACATGAGATGTTTGCCCAAAACTACGTATCCCCCCATTTCCTCGGCTCCCTCACTTTCTTCTTGTCAAGAAGTCACGACAAGACTGCTGTGGCTAGAACTGTGCCGGAAGTGGCGGCGGCAAAACTTAAAAACTCGTAGACGTCAGCGACATTTTTATGGCATTTGGGCCAGCTGCACAACAACCACATCATTCGAAAACTGCAGGCAGGAAGAGTTGTCTGAAATTAAGTTTCTGCTGCTAACTTCCAGTTGTTTGCACTGCAGACGCATATTTTCTGCTTAAGGGCAACATGCTTAATAATTTCCACAAAATTTCTTCGCAATTTTCTGCTTGAGAAGTGGAGGTAGTTGTTAATTTTAATTTGCTTAGCGTATACAAAAAAAACTTTAATCTTTCAGTTCGATTGCAATTACATAACACCTAAAATAAAATATTAATACCTACAATTAGGAATGTAAGAAAAGAGCGATGCATCGACCATCTAAGATGGTATTAGCCCAATATATGGGGTAGTCTCTGAAGTTTTTAAGAATTCGATGTAACGTCGATACATAAAACCTTAGATTTTTACATTCGCGAAATATTTGATGCTAAGGAACTTTAATTTTTTCGGTATCTAGCATTTGGTCAGTACATTTTTGAATGACTAATTTATTAAGTTAAATAATATTATTCGTTACATTTTTTGTTTAATTGAAGAACGAAAATAGAACCTATTAATCAATGGTAATATCGCAATTCAACCAGACCAAGAATAACTATAAACACAGATATAAAATATTGGTAATGAGGTATTAGATATTCATAGCCTTTATGGTGTGTTTTAATTTGTTTATAATTGGTTCACTTTCAAAGGACAATCATCGGTGCAATGTGTTTTAATTCCTTACCTCAACTTGCATGGAAGTTTTTATTGTTTCTTAAATTTGCTGTCAATAATTTAGTAACTACACGAGCCAATTTCTCAGATACATCAGTAGGTGTGATTTTATATATTCAGTCTTACTTACATCCACAATTCAGCCTGTTTGCAGCCCATTTATAGAACAGCATGAATCTTTAAACGATTTCCCATCGGCTAATCAACCATTTAAATTCCATGCTCGTACATACAGAGGAGCTCAGCTGCTGCTTGGGACCGGCCAATTATCAGTTGTAATTCCGAAAGCCGCACACATCAGTTGAAATTTTTATTAAAGCATCCCATCAGTGACCCAGGCTTTAACACCTCCAAGCATGGGTCATGCCTTCCCCTGACCCCAATAAATTCAACAGGCCATTGAAATGCGTCTGACAGTAAAATGTGTTCTTTGGGGGGAAATGTTGTTTGTTTGGATATTTCTGGTTGGGTTTAAGAGAAAAACGCCTGTTGATTTATTCAAAGGGATTGCGGCCACATAACATTAGTTATTTGTGATCTTGTGCTCGTTAGCATTTCTTTTAAGCCAGCATCTGTTTTGGCCAAGGAACAAGGCATAAGCCCAAGACAAACGAGCTAATTTTCAGCCTGAAAGGATAACGGCAAGAATCGTCCTCTTTGTGAGCATAATAAATTGCGCAATTGTGAAATTTATATGCATTTTTATACAGACATAAGCGCAAACAAGCGAGACTTAGCCATGGTTATGGCTGTGGCTAAGCCGTTTACCATAAATCCATCGGCTCGCCATATTATTACTTATACGCACCGTGCGCCCCCTTTCGAAATTCGCATTTATCATGGCATTAGGTTGAAAGCATATTTGTTGTACACGTCGCTATTTTATTCATATAGCTTCACATTTATCAATTCATAATAGATGAAGCAGTTGGGCTTAAATTTATAGCAGCAAATTTAAAGAATTTGAAAAGTAATCCATGCTAAAAAATTCATAGCCGCATCCCAAGCAAGTTTATGCTAACTAAAAGAGGCCATAGATTATTTAAATTTGCCTGAGCGAAAGTGGCACAAACTCGCATCAAATCCCAGTATGTCACTGAGCACAGTTTTCGAACTGTTGACTGAGTTTTATTTACCTATGCCTATATCTATATACGCACATGATGCACAGATCTCGAGGCTAATTTAAAGTTTGCTGGTGCACTACAAGTACAGGCCATTGAGGTCCCTTACAGCGGCTCCTCTTTGTGGCTGTTGTAGCGTGACTTGGAATTTATGAACTCCATTTCGCATGTACGCCATTGTAAAGATTAATTGCCACCGCTCTTAGCTTCCCTCTTTCTCTCTGTGCAGCAGTTTTTCATTGCGGCTTGCTGTTATCATTCAACAACAGGCCATGTTTGGTTCGTTAGTATAACTCGTAGTGCTCTGATAGTTTGTTTTTTTTGTTTTTTGCCAGAACAAGCACACATAGAGGCTAGAGAAATGACATCGACATGCAGTCGAGTTATGAGCTCAGCACACGCCAAGCTTAAAGTTTGATAAGTATATTTAACAATTGTGCTATAACTGAGGAATAAATAGCTATAAACATAATGGGAAAACCACTTTTCAACAATAATCTCCAACTACTTGAAGGCTCTCTGCTTCTTGCCGTTGACCCCATCGAGGTGTACTGACCACATTCAGCATAATTACCAACCAATTAAAGGAGCCAGAACACATAGCTAAAGGCTGCATCATAAACCCTCACATTGATGATTGCAATTTGCAATGGAGTATTGCAATTGCCCGATTTTACTTAACAATGGAGCACCTACTCAAGAGCTGAACTCATTTTATGTTCTCGAACTTAAATGCGGTCTGCTGGATCCGGAAATTATGCCAACTTGGCCATAGAGCAATTGCACTTACTCAAAAGTCAATGAACGCTGTTTGGTACAATAACACATTTATTTACCCGAATCTTTCATAAAACCTCAACGAAATACTCTTTAAAGCTAGTGTAATTCAGACGAATACAATTAAACTTAAAGTCGATTGGGATTTATTTATAAAAACCTATTTAAAAGATAACTGAAGTTTAACAAATTTATTATTAGTTTATTTTGCATTTTAAGCATCGTTAGAATTTCAATTGTTTTATATAAGCGTCATTCAATATTTAATTATATTTTAAATTATTCGACTACGTTTAGTTGCCGCACAATAAAAAATAATTTATTTAAAATTAACATTGCATTATACGTTTACTGAAATCTATAGAAGATCTGGTTTATTTTTATAGCCTTTTAAGTTATTAAGTCAATGGGATATGTGATTAACACTTAAAAGTTGCAGACCCCCAAATTGCTATATACATTCTTGATCTTGATTGATGAGGTTAGTCGATGTAGCCATGTCCGTCTGTCTGTCCCTACGTCCTATGAACACCTAGATCTCGCAAACTTTAAGAGCTAAAGACATCATTTTCGGAAGATATGCAATACAATTTGCTTAACTGGGCAGAGGGAGGATTAGCTTGCATAGCCGAGCGGTTAGTGTTATTATAGAAACACAAAGTACTAGGTCTCCCACATGTCTGTTACGTCCCACTGCTCTTTTCCATATCATCCATTCTTACTGGTTTTTTTTTCTTTCAATTCCTATTAGCAAACAGACTACTACCATCACGCACACTCTTTTTTTCGATTATTGTTCTTTTCTTGTGTACCTTGTTTTCTGTTTCCCTGTTCACTTTGTGCCTCCAATACAAATTATGTGTCTAACCTTTGCAGCCTTGGTCTAAAAAATGTGTTGACATTGGAACTGGGGAGTATAGGTATGTGCAGTTCACAGATAGCATAACTCATATTTGCAATTTATGGCATTTATCGAAGTTACAAACAGGCCGAGAATGTTGCCAAAGGCTGCAATCAAATTGAAAATTCTCGAACAAGGGAAAACAATTTTGTAGAATTTTTTTACCGCGTACTTTAAAAATGAATAAAGGGTAGTTTAAGTTAGTGCAAGTGGGAAATGTATGTAACACCCAGAAATATGCGTGAAAGACTCCACACGAGAGTTCGGCCAGCAAGAGAAGCGAGAGTTGGGTCAGCAAGAATTATGCAG
This sequence comes from Hypselothyrea guttata, assembly GCA_035045125.1. Taxonomy (NCBI): domain Eukaryota; kingdom Metazoa; phylum Arthropoda; class Insecta; order Diptera; family Drosophilidae; genus Hypselothyrea; species Hypselothyrea guttata. Next base: position 41,877 of record JAWNNJ010001488.1, read on the forward strand.
CAAGAGTTAGGCAGCTACAGCTCAACCAGACAGTTGGGCCAGCGAGAGTTCGGCCACCGCCAGTACTTCATATTGTGAATTCCGGGGATTTGCTGGCAACAAATTATAATAAATAAATAATATATATTACAAGCCCACATGCCATTAAGGGACCCACCACACATCTTAACCACATCACTGCAGATACTACACTGTGATAAGCAGCACTGCAGCAGCAGTATTTATAGTGGTTGGAGGCTGCGTTGTCGCTGAATCCTTATTAGTTCCTACCACAGAAACCTGCTTTCCTGTCCGCTTCTGCGGTAAGCGAAAAAGTTGCCTGCTGGTATTTGCAGCGCTCACTCTATGCATACGCTCATATGGAGCGCTTGGGCGCTCTCCAATTCGCTCGCCCTTGCTGGCTCTCTAAACAAGCGGAAGCAACTCCACATTCTGTGTGTGTGTGTGTTTTGAATTGAGTGCAGATCAGAATAACTGTTTAAACATTAGGCGATAAGAGATGTGGCGTGATTGCAGCTAATATAAATAATTAAAGTAGTAACAATGCGGGTTATATTTTTGATAGATTTAATTTAAATAGATATTTAACTTTTTCGACCCCATCGTTGCCTTCAGCCGCCATTTTCAGAATGTGGCAGATCAAATGGTGGATGCCACACCCTATAGTAAATAGATAAAATCTAATAATGGTAGTAAGAGTAATAGATAAAATCCGATAGACAAGTATAATATTGAAAATGGGAGGTTTCAAAATATATGTATACTCACTAACATTAAACATAAAGCCGCATTGAAATCGAATAATAAACACAGAAGTTATGAAATAAAACATTATTGCCGACTCGTTCGTCCTCCAAATATAAATACTATCGGTACATGGTATTCCATATTCTTGTTCCCCAAAAATCGCAAATGAAATTATTTCACTTCTAGTCGAATTGTGTTTCTCCAAAAGCAAATACTGTATGAAAATAAATTGCAAGTCATGGCAACACGGGAATGAAGTGAAAATATCTCCCACTTACTGCAGAAGCTTTATCTTCGTTTCAATTCTTCATTTTGTCAACGTAATGCAAAATTCATTTCGAAAAATTGCCAGCGCTGACCAATTAGAATTAAAAGCAACGAGACCAACACCTGTGTCAACAGGGCCAACACGTGTCTGAGGAGGCCCCAAGGTGCCCCATTGGGGGTTGCACTTGACGTGCAACACTGGGGGAATAGGACGAAATAGGACTATCAATCATGCAGCTTTGGCTCCTGATTCCAATCTAAATGCTAAATGCATGCGGAACTTTTGATAAATCTACTTGCCCCTAGGGAGCGCTAGGCGGTCCGGGCGTTGACTTCACACACACATACACACATATAAACACACACATAGATACACACACGTACATGGTACAAGAATTAATAAAGTGCGCCTAATTAAGAAAAATGAAAAATGTATTTTCATGCAACAAAAGCCTCACTTAACCGCCAATCCAAATAATTTAATGCGTTTAATTAAAAACTTCGGATACACTTGTAGTTGGAAAATTATTTTTACTTTCACACACACACAGACACACACACACGCACACACTTACAAATTGAGCGCTAATTAAATTAAGCAGCAAGCGAAATAGTTTGCCACTTGGCTCAAAAGTCAGCCCTGGCAGCTGAGCCGAAAGACAACATGAAAAGCTGCTGCATTTTCAACTTTTCGCAAGACTTTTCCTTCTCGCTCGCTGTTTGTTTTCTTTGCGTGTAAATGAGCTCAAATTTGTTGCACAAATAGCGCATGTTTTAAGGCTAAAGTACAAGATGAAGCGAGGAGTGAAGAGTGAAGAGCATGGCATTAAACATGTGTGGCTGATGCTTATATAGATGCACTGCAAGAAAAGTAGAGTGCGTTCGACAATATTATTTAAACAAATTATTAAAATTACGCGACAATATAAATATTATTTATTTAAATATATGTATGTTTTACAAAAATATATAAACACTTAAATAAAATTTAAAAGACCCAAATTCGTTATTTAAGTTGAGTTACCAAAATCGTTAATAGAATAAAACTTTGATAGGTAATTTTATTTAATTTGATTTAGTCATATTTTATTGCAATTGTTGGTATGACTTAAATTAAATTTCAATTTTATTATTTAATTTATTTTCTATAGGGTAAATTGATGAAATTATATACTGCTAAGAACTAGGCTTCTTAGCTTCATACGCTAAGAAGTTAGTTAAATACGAGTTTTTATTTTATACAAAATAATTTTTACAGTAAAATAGAGAACGACTTGTTTTAAATACCATATAATATCACTTAGCTATGTTTTCTCCTTGTGGATTCAGAGTATGCAAATCTTTGGCCACAAAAAACAATTGCAAATTAGATATGCGCATATGTTTGTGCGCTTGCCAAACAACTTAAAAAACAAGCAACACTCAAAATACAAATGAAATAATGGAGCAAAAGAACTGCAACTGCAACTGCAACTGCATCTGGAGCTCATCCACATCCTTAGCAGCAGCTTTGGGTCGCCTTGGCCACAAGGACGACCACGGAGTTGGAGTGATTGCAAGCAGGGTGCAAATGCAGCGTGTATTAAACTAAGACCCACAGTGCACAGTGGTCGGTACGCGTTAAAAATAGATGACATCTTTAAAAAAAAAACATTTTATTTATGTAATAAAAAAAATAATTTATATATGCAATACTAAAGTTTGTACTTTTTTAGAGTATTGGGTATAGATATAAACCACAGAGGGAGTAGCCGTCAGTTGCATATCTTCACAATTTATCATCCGATAATAAAACAATAAAATAGGCTTTGTAAATGTCAAATGACAAGTCTATATCTTTAAAGCTGTGAGTACTATACTTTTTCAAAGTTCAGGATCTCAAAATCACTTAAATCGGAATTCGATTAAAATATTATAGCGCTAGGCAGCTTCCGACAGCGGATTGAATATGTATTTTAATCTACTAATATTAACAATCAATAATAGTAATTATTTACTCAAGGGAATCTATCGACTCCATAACTAAAAGATTGAGGGATAGAAAAAACACAAACCGAAAGTCGCTCATAAAAGATCGCTTTAGTTTTTTGTTTCGTCCAAAACGACATCGGACAAAATACAATGTTTATTTCAAATTATAGTTTAATACCTGTTTAAAATAATTTTCATACAAATAAGGAAATATTTTGATTTGGGCTGCCACTGTGCAGTGGCATGTGGCAGGCTGCCGCCGGAAACGGAAGTGCCAGGCAGAAGGCAAGAACAAGACAAGCCTCGGGCTCAGTCAAGTGCGATGCTGGGTAGCTCGAAAGCTGGCAAGTGCCTGGAGCCCAGCAGTAAAACCAGGCTAATACTGCCGCTGCCGCTGCCTCTGCCACTGCCTCTGCCGCTGCTGCTGCTGTTGCAACTCCAAAAGCCTCGAGCATGCTTGAGATGCAAAGTAAATGCAAAACCACAGCAAATTATGTTGAGCGGCAGGGGCAGAGAGTGTGAGGTGAGAGGTTGATAGTAGACGTTGCAGCAGGAATAGCAGTAGAACTAAGAGTAGTCGAGGCAAACGGCTGCCTAGTGCTTGATAAGACCCCAAACAGGGGCCAGCAGCAGCAGCTCAAGTGATTTCCTTGAGAGTGCCTTGAGCAGGTGTCTGTTTAACGATTATATTTAGTTGCAGGCAATTTGTTTTTACCATGTTGTTGCACAGCAAAACGAGAAACAAGAACCGAGAAGCAAGCGTTTTTAAGGCGCTACAAAATGCATGAGCCGGCGAGCTATACTCCATGATGATAACACCATGCATCAGGGTATTTAAGGTGTTAATATTAAAGATATTCTTGATATATATTTTAAAGTACAATAAAAATGATAACTATTAATCAAAGATCAAATTCATCGATTCATAAAACCATTATAGTTTACAAACAAATAATACAAATATAAATAATTAAAAATAAGTAATATATTATATAGTATAATAAAACTCTCACTGTCCAACTCCCTATCCCAAATCTCTAAATAAAGATAAAAAATCGTATGTAAATAATAATAAAATATTAACGCATGTTGGTATATTTAGCAAACATTGTTTTAAATAATTTAGTGGTGCACTTTAGTTGCCCCTTAAATGAATATCAACATAAGTATAACAATTAAACACAGTGTTTATATTTTGCGAACATGAATTTATAAGAGTTTGCCTGTAGTATAGTGTTAAGAGAGAACTCCCCAAAGGGCTGAGAATCCAAGCAACTGATTAAGTTCCTGGTAACTAAAAGAACTTGCTCAAAGAGAGAAACAAAGAGCAACAGCAGCAACTACGCAAACTACTTCTCTGAAGTAGAGTTGCAAGCGTTATTTACAACTCATCATGGCTGACCAGAGTGTAACGGTGCTTTGAGGGTCCCAAAGACTGGAAGGTGGATATTGGTTTAGGGTCCGTCAGTTGTTGAGTGGTCATCTCTGGGTCTGATAGATCAGTGAACTTTTGCAGAAACAACTTGAGGTGACCTGGTATATACATGTCTTTGAAGTTCGGATAGGGATACATTAGTTTCAGTGAGTCAATGGCAATTAGGGGAAGATCTCGGTGAGTTTTGCCCATCTGAATTACGGAGTGCTGAAACTTTAAGCCATTGACAGTGACAAAATTGAACTGGCGAAACTCCGTCAATTGCATTTCCACAATAGATTTGAAATCCTTCACACTCTTTAGATCATTCGGCATATAAAAGAGCACCACAAGTGGCAGTTTTTGTTCAATAATCTGCTCCACGTTCGTAAAGTCCACGTCCTGCACAAGAGGAATGCATTTCTTAAGCAGCCATGTCTCCAGTTCCTTAGTGTTTGTCAGATTCCCTGCATACAGCTCGTCTGTGGCATGGTTGCGCTCTGTATCCGGTCGGAAAACCAGGCAGGGCATATGTTGCGTATACGCCACGCTGTGCAGCTTGCAGCCAACACGAAGATAGAAATCACAGTCATTCTTATACCGCTCCGCTAGTAGCATAAAGTTGGCATAATCCTCGCCCTTGCGGTTATCGAAGAAAGCAATGACTGAACGTCCCTGCTCGTAGATCCTATTCAGATCTTCCATTTCGTAGAATAGCCTAACACCAGATTTCAGCTGCTTGCTTACATATTTCACAAACGCCTCCGCAGAACGCTTACCGCGATACTCCTCTCGCAGTGCGTGACCCCGATTATACAGTCTCAAAGTGGGATATTTGATAATGCCGCATTCGGACGCCAGCTTCACCTCCAGCTCACAATTGATGCGTGCAAAGCGCACTCGATTGCCATCCGCCTTGGATAGAGTCTCAGCCAGATGAACTGCGGCCGCCTCGAAGATCGGGGACAGGCGTTTGCTATATATGCACCAATCTGCATAGAAGTTCACAAAGACCACGTCGTAGGAGCTCAGAGTGCTGTTGAAGTTCGATTTATCTATTTGCAGCACTGGAGTTTGGAAAGCGTCTGCAGATGCATTTAGATCACTTCCTGGGGCCAACTTCAACACAGACAGGAGCAACAATATCTTAAACAGCATTTTGCTACAAGAATTTTATTTATTTTTCACTTGTTTGTCATGCTATTGATATATGAATTTTGAAAAGAAAAGCGTTGGCAAAACAGAGCCCAATATTTCAGCAGTTGCTCAGTCTATAAGCGCTTGATTTATACAAGTTAATTAACACGTTCGTCGGCAAAAAACACAATCAACAACAAGGCAGGCGCAACATTGATGGAGAGAGCGTGGGGATATTTGCCTGTCTCTACCTATGTCAACAGCCAGACAAAAAGCACAATTAAACCCTTTGAAAGGCGCAGACAAAGCAGCAAATACAAACAATGCTCAATGCCAAAAGGGTTAGCATTGAAAGGGGCTGTGAAGGTCAAGCCCAACTCCAATAGAAAGAGGCTTGATGTTGGTACCTCAGGGCAACCGAGGGCCAAACTGTAGATTTATTGGATATTGTCGCATAAAGTCACATGGATTTCGCACAACATTTTATCGCCAGACGCAAAGATAAACGCCATGAACCATTGTCGGCAATAAAGTCAAGGCTTGGCCCGATGGGCGAGCTCACACTTATTTAGACTTCTTAAGTAAATTATTGCTAAAAATCGACAGCAGAAAGTGCAGACAACGACGGAAGCTCAAATGGGCGCAAAAATGTCATTAAAAGGCGGCCTGAGCATGGCGTGGGCACCATCTTGCTGCTGTGGAGTGCGGGCAAGTTGTTGTTTCCGTTTCCGTCATGTTGAGGTCCTTTTGAAATGTTGACGACAGCCAGCAACAACATTACAGCAACAGCATTATAGCATCAACATTCCCTGAAATACAAACTCGTACTTGGATTTCAACCAGCAAGGACGCAGCAGATTAGTCGAGCGGAAGGCTGCAGTCGGGCGTTACCGACAGCACGAGACCCTGTACTTTCTGTTTTGAGCACATTGTCTGTTGCATATCTTCGCTGCTTTTTATTTGATCGTAACATACCAAATAACAAGACAAGCTTTAAAATTGCGGCTGTTTTAGTTTTTTTGTGGTAAGCGGGGAATGAAGGGGAGATATCAAAATTCTAAAACCAATTTGGTCAGCGTACAGCATATGAGAACCTATGTATCAAAAATGGTGTCTCTTATACTATTTTACGACCTCTAGGTCTTCATACGGACAGACCGACAAACAAAAATGGACAGACGGACATGGCTTTATAAACTCAGCTTGTTGTCCTGATGAGACTATTTACGCTATGTTAGGTTTTCTATGCTTCCATCTGAGTGCTACACATATTTCCCATTTTCCCCAACTTAATAGACCCTTTTGTACCTATTTAAAGTACAGGGTCGAAAAGCCAGCCACAACTTTTGGATTGAGTCCTGGCAGCTGCCTGCGTCTCATTTGTGGAGTTGCAGCAGAAGCAGCAGCAAATATTTGCTTAGCCCTTCTGCTGCAGAGGGCAACGATTACCAGGGAGCTCCCTGGCTCATACTAAGCTATTTGTTTATTTTGATTGGGCTTGTGTTTTAGCTCTGGTACGTAGCGCTGAACCCTTTCGCTGTCAACGACGATTAATATTATGAGTTTGCCTGAATTTCAACTAAAAGTGCGAAGGTAAAATTCGCTTTAGTTTCATATAATAAAAGTCATCGCTCATCTGGCGAATGACACGCCATTGATATCCATCAAAGCCCAATTCAAATAATAGCATTTGAAATAGCCAATAAATCGAAGAATCTCACTCTGAATAATGCAAGCCAAAAGCATTTAAAAGTCAATTCGCAAAACGCATCTAAAGCCTGTCAATGCAGCATCAGCAATTTCTATTCTGTCTCTTGGCCCAGCAGAGCTCATAATTCTCGCGCTGGGCTTTGGCTGGAATTTTGTGCAATGAATGCGAGGTTTCTTTTTGATGATAAATGCGATTGCCACAAACGATTTGTTTCGCATACTTTGCCGCGAAATTTATGCGAATTTGTAATGCAATTCATAAGCCGCATTGCTCCAGAATGCAGCGTTTACAGAGTTGCAATTTATTGTGGCGCAGAGTTGTCAATGCTGGCAAATAAATGGGGTTTACTTTTGGTGTTTGCCTGCCGCACTCCGAAACTCCCTTTATATGTTAATCAACAGCCATTTATCAACTGCAGTGCATTGAAATATGCGTGAAGTAGGTTATAGCTGCATCAAAGCAAATAATCAAATTTAAATTCGAACCAACAGAGCGCACTTTCGTTTCAAAATCATACTTAGCATGCTTCAACTAAAAACTATAGCTATTTTTTGTTCTTGTTTCTTAAATAAGATTTTGTTTTCAACTTTTGCTAGCATTTATGAAACTTTGCAGCAAAGTTTAACAAAGTTACCGCTGCAAGCGTATTTCTACAGGTATTGTTTTTTCAACTACTTACCAACTGCTTTTCTTGTGTATAATTGAAGCAGCATTACATAAAATATTCAACACACTTTCTCCGTGTAAAACAAACATCTTACACGTAATTACAACTCACATAATATGTGCTTTAATTTGTGCTGTTAATGTACCCCAAAATATATCAAAGATAGCTGTCGAAGCATGTCATATTCATAGTTTAACTCTTTCTGCTCTGAAGCAACTTTTATGCAGCGCCCCCAGCCGTGAAACAGCGCCATCTACTGGCGACAAGTTTAATTATTGAGTTGCTCCGCCGCCATTTTGCCACTGCTTCCTGGGCATCCACCAGTGTTGCCAACTATCGAACGTCGATTGTAACAGAACTGGCCAACCGAAATAGCCAAAACTAGCATGATTTCTTATAAAATAGTAAAATAAATAGAAATTACTTTTTAAGAACTAGATATTTTAATCTGTTTTATAACAGCATGTTATTATAGTTACATAGTAGAAGTATATACTATATAGATATCACATATGTTATTTACATGAAGTACGGCGTAAAACATAAGGTTAACTTTATCCTACTTACGTATTGTCGAAGCTTCAAATCATTCCCTTTATATTTTCTTTCTTTCTTGACATTTATCGGTTGGGGCATAAAGCGGACATGACATATGGTATATACCTACATATATGCTCTAGATTTTATAGTAGTTTCCAGTTGTCCTGATCAAGAATATATATATATATATAATTTGAGGATTCTGCCACGCTTTCTTCTGCCTGTTACCAGTGCTGCCAGATTTTTTGGGCCAGAAGTGGCTAAAATTGACGAAAAAAGTGGCTCAAAATGGCTAAATGTGTTTTTCAAGTAAGTTGAAATACGACAAAATTTGATTAATAAGAAAAAAAAAAAAAAAAGGTCTTTCTTCACACAATTTGAAGGCACTTACACGAGTGAAGTAGTAAAATCTAGTCCCAATTTGGTTCAACGCAGCATTATCAAACCGAAATTTTTGTTTAAAAGTGCAAATGAACGAAATGGCTAAAAGTGGCTAAATAAAACCAAAAAGTGGCTAGATTTGTGGTGATAGCATTTTCAAAAAAAAAAAGTGGCTAACCCGATCAAAAAGTGGCTAGATCTAGCCACAAAGTGGCTAAATTGCCAGCCCTGCCTGTTACATATATTTGCACAAAGGTATTAAACCTGTTGTTACAAGGTTCATAGGAACAGGGTATAAACACCAAGTTAATTTCGTGAAATAGCTAGTAATAGCCAATAACAGGCTCCTGTCGAACTGGGTGGTTTCGCTTGCCGTGAAAAGAGCTAAGCTGGCAACACTGCCGTACACACTTCATCGTTATTTGTTTAGTCATTTAGTCAGAGACGCAGCCTGTCAATCTGTCCGTCCGCCCGTCCCTCAATGTTGCCTTCACTAAACGCCTCACTTGGCACTTTTGTCAGTGGCAGCAGCAGCAGCAGCAGCAGCAGCAGCAGCAGCAGCAGCGCATTAAAACAATTTTGTTAATTAAGTAGGAAAAATTGTTAGTTTATTTACTCATCAACTTTGCTTTCAGCTTTTATACCTAGCCAACACACACTCCCCTCGAACTCCAACTCCCCCTGCGACTCCTTTGGCAAGTTTTTTGCTAGGCGAGGCAAGTTTACAGTTTGCTTTGTGCGCTGCCGCTCAAAAATTCTCAAGTGCACAATTAATTAGTAAAGTTGGCAGCGTCCTGGCTGCGAAAAGCTGTTAGGAAAGCAGAGCAAGCAAAGCACGGATCGTTATTTTCAACGCTGCTGGAATTTATGGTGCGTTTTGATTAGACTCGAGTGCGTTCCTTAGGCCCACAGCGCAACGGGAGCGGAGCGGAGCCAACTGCTAAGTAGCTAAATTCATTGGTTCCCTGCGTCAAATTGAAAATTGATTGGGAACTGCATAAGTAATGAAAGTGATTTCAGGATCAATCAATTGAATCAATTTTCTTTGTGGAACGCTTTGTAATTTTCAATGTGAGCTCGCAGGCGATGCGATTCAATTGAAGTTTGTCTGGCACTCAAATAGTAATAGCATTATATAAAAAAGGCACAAGAAAAGGCAGAAATTGTATAATTAGGGGCGATTCCAAATAAGCAGCATGTATAAATTCAATTTGTATTAACCGATTAAAGTTAATATCAGCATTCTTAACTCTTGAAGCTCAATTTACATTTATATTTATGCCACAGCACAAAATAAAAAAACCCCCTACAATCAAATTAAATTTGAAGTTGCATGTCATTTAATTTTATTTACAAATTTTGTTTGTAATAATTTATATTATTTATAAACCTTTTCTGCAAACAACTTTTGCTTTACTAAGACGAAACTCTTGACAAAATTTACCTTTATAACAAGTCAGTAAAATATAATGACGATATGGTAAAATATGTACAGTCACTGACTATAATATTAGAATATAAATATCAATATCTCCAGTTTTTCGTTAATAAAATATATTTTTTATTTATTTGTAGTTAATCTTATTTATTTAATCTATCACTACTAAACATCAATATAATGATGAATGTATATATTACTGTAAAATATAAATATAGCCTGTTTGTATTGGGAAATCTTATCAATATCCCAAGTTTATGTTCAATATAATATACTCCATATAATGGATTAGCTCAAATATTTATTCAAGTTACGCCAATATGATCAAAATATAACTCTTTTTGCTCTGGAATTACTGACTACACTTTATTGGCCTCTGGAATTACTGAATACAATTCGGTTGGTCTTGGCAATAATTTTAGCTAGGAATACAATGGGTGTGTGTCTATTTTCACTTGACCAGCTAAAAGCTCTGGTGGCGAACTTGGCTAACCTGGTGGCGAACCTGAATAAGCGAAAGGGAAATATTTAATGGTCTCTTTTGACTGCATTTTACTTTTGCTTTCTGCTGCAAAGCAACTTGAGCAAAAATGAACTAATAAAAGTTAAAATTTATGCGATATGAAAATCTAATTAAAATTTTTAGAGACGAGTGCAGCGATAAATCGTTACGGTTTATTAATTTGCTAAATTCATAATTAGCTGGTTGCTCCTCGGTTGCAATCAACAGCCCAAAAAGTTTGATGGTTTATTGATTGCATGTTATAATAATATAAACGATGGATTGTATTTATATATTATAGTAATATTTTTAGTTTTCTAATTGAATTCAAACTCGAATAGCTTCCAATTTTAAACCGAATATATTCTTTATTAATATATGTATATAGATATTAATTATTATAAATACTTTTAAATACGTTTGATTTCAATCTACCCCTAAAGAATTTCTAAATAATTGAATGCAGTTTTAATTGACCTGCAAAGTAGATCAATATCAGTGCAAAAAGCAACAGTGTAGAGTGCACATTATGCAATCTTTTTTTATACTATCGTGTATCATCATTATTTGTGGCACAACAATAAGAAAAGACCACAAGCCAAGTGGAAATGTGGTGGCAAGGCTTGTTGCAAAACAGATTGCCTGATATCTGACAGCATAACAATAACAGCCGCAAAAAATCTGGGAAACGGGAAATTGGCTCAGCAAACATTTACATACTCTAACTTCAGTTAAGACTAATTCATGGTACACCGAATAATAATAGTAAAAGGTTGTTTTACTGCTAATGTGTAATAATCCAGTTTATGTTAATACATTTATATGTATGTTGTTATTTACACTGCCTGCCAAAGTCAAAGTGCCCTTTCTTGAAGTGTAAAAACCACAAGCAACTGTCGCTTGAAGACCCACAGTAATTGTGCACTTTTCTTTTCTTCTCTTTGCATTTTCAGTCTTAGTTTCGTTTCCATTTCCATTTCTATTTTCCAGCAGTATCAAAATGAAAAACGTTTTGCCGTTTTGCGTTTGAATGAAGACCTTGTTTTATGGTGTTATAGGCCAGACACGAGGCCCACGAGTTCATTGCTTTCAATCAGCTGCTTTTTCAGTTTCTACCAATGTTTACTTAGTACTAGAAAAAAGGGTGTATTGAGTTAGTGCAAATGGGAAATATGTATAACACCTAGAAAAAAGCGTGGTATATATAATCTTAATCAGGACAAGCTGATTTTTGATCTAGATCTCCTGGCTCCCAAACTATTAAAGCTAGAAACACAATTAATGGTAGCTTGAATCAGATCGAGTTTGTTTTCGATTTTTAATACATCGCAACTACAACCAGAATGGGCGGAGCAGATCAGTCGGACGGGCCCGACTGTCTTATACCCTGTGCCCTATATTTTTTAAAAAATTTCATAAAACTGTCATACGCAGCGCAGCAGCAATGCTTTCTCTGCTACGTTTCCTATATGTGCCGCTTAATTGGCCGCGCTGCAAGTGAGCGAGCGTGCAACGCCTGCAATATTGTTTCGCCTATAACTCCTGTGTTTATTGATCGATTTTAATGCGCTTCTCAGGAAAGTTTAATATATTATCAGAGAGTATATATACCGAATAACAACGTTCTATGTTCAATATTACGCTTGTTATTCAGTTTTTATGAATTAGGGCGTAAAAGGGGCGTGGCATCCAAAATTTAAAACAAACCTAATCTGCGCCTGATATAGACCTACGAACAACTGAAAACAGAATTTATATAACTCGATCCGGGTCTCTTAAATTGGCGAAGGAATTCTTTTTATGCTCGTTGTGGGCGGAAGGGGAGTGGCATCCAAGATTTGAAGTAAACTTGATCTGCGTATGGTATACACCTTTCAGAAATGACCAAAACGGCTTTTCTAGCTCTTATAGTTGCTGAGATCGACGCGTTCAAACAGACGGACGGACGGACAGACGGACAGACGGACAGACGGACAGACAGACGGACATGGCTATATCGACTCAGCTCGTCATCCTGATCAAGAATATATATACTTTGTGGGGTCTGCCACGCCTCCTTCTGGCTGTTACATACATTCGCACAAAGTTATTAACCCTGTTTTCCCATTTTTCAAATGGGCACAGGGTATAAAAAAAAACTAAAAATCGGTTACACTTCGAAAGCTACACACTTGAAATTTGGCAAGTGCATAGGCTATAATATTATCCATTAATGCTGTGAATTACAAAACGATCGGATAAGATATGCAACAGATAATTTTATCGGTTCGGCAGAGGGGGGAATAGTTGGTCTCATGCTAGCGCTTAGTGTATTCGATATGGGTCTTCAACTGTAGATAACGTCCGACTGTTGTCTTTCGCTTGACTGATCTTCATCAACAGGAAAAATATAATAAAAGCAACTTGACTACCCATGTTGCCTCTAGTCAGGAAAGTGTTTTTCTAAGTTGGTTTGTTGTGACACAAAACCACAAACGTATTTAATACTTTTATATAGTACAAGTTGAATGTTTTTGCGCTTAATTCATCGACTTTTTTGCCACACTTAAGTAAAAAGTTCAATTTGCTGACCTTGGGTAAACAACTCAGTTGGAAAATCAGATTTCAATAATCAATTTTATGCGATATTTATCTGCATAACTTTTAATGGCAAAACGGCATTTAAACGTCGACTTCGATTTGGCCAATTTATGACGAAGCCTTTTAGACTTTATCGCAGGAATATTGGCAATTGGGCTGCAGGTGGTATATGGGCTTTGGCAATACCCAAAGCAGGTGTCTCGGAGTTATAATATTTCTATATTTTTGGCAAAGATTTTCTTGCACAAGATAAGCAGCGGTATGGAAATGGGGTTTCGGTGACACGCAATCTGCTCTCTTTGCCAGAGCACGAGCCAAGAGCCAAAAACCATGCCGACGCCTAAGACAATGGATCAAAACTGAGAGTATTACTAAAAACACTCCAAGCACGTTGCAATGTCAACCGGGCCTGGGTTGAGCCGGCTGCTGGGGGCCAAAGCGGGTTGTGCTTAGTCGACGCTTAGTTTTTAAGTTTTTTTTGTGTTTTTTGCGCTGTTAGTTTGCTGCGATTTTGGGGTTTTATCTGCTTACAGCAGCGACAACGAGCTCATTCAATTAACCAGGCGCGTTCCATGAGGCTCGCTGGCTTTTTGGGTCTTATCCGTACGTGGCTTACATGCAAATTCTGTGCACTCTGCGCAATCATGTTCAGTACTTTATTATTCCTGCTCATCTTGTCAACGCCAACGAGCCGACTTTCCCTGGCAAAAGGTTGTAGCTAAGCTCTCTGTGATAATACCAAGCATTAGTATCTGAAATAACTGCATGTGTCTGGGTGTTGTGTATCTGTGTGTGTCTTTAATAGCCAAACTCAACGTGGAGACACTGCAGTACTTGTTGCACAATGGCAACTTCGACATTAATCCATTTAATTGCCATCTATTGCTCTGGCAGACGTGTCCCAGGGAATACATCGGATTTCAGCTATTCACCAGGTACGCTACAGTTTTTTAATTAATTTATTTGGTAAGAAAAAAAATATTGAAATGTTAAACATTTTGTTTAGACTATATTTTACTATGGTAGAAGTTACTACACACATAGTAAAAGTATTCCATAAAAAAACTATTTTACATTTTTACAAAAAAAAAAGAAAAATTATTTAGTTGAAGTGAAACAAAATTAACAAACTAGAAATATCTTATATCTTAACACCATCCATCATAAAGGCGCGGTATCAAATTTAATAATTTACGGAGTACTTAGATTGAGATTTAGCTGCACTTAATAAGATCTTGAGATTATATTAAAATACAATTATTTGCACTTTATTTGCAACAATTGCTTTTTTCCATATTTTTTCCTAATTAATCACCATTACATCTGACAATTTCTCCGAATTTGGTAACTTTTTAGAATTTTCACTTTGAAAAGTACAAAACTAAATATTAAATCAGTGCACATGAGAAATGTGTCTAATACAGAAGGAATCGCGGTAAACCCCACAATACTCTAACTCAGGACGACGATCTAAGATATAGTCATGTCCGCTTATCCGTAGTCCATTTCTGGCTTATCTCTAATCAAATAAAAAATGACCGACATTGACAGCAAGACATCGTTTTGTCAAAACAATTATGTCGGTTATTGTATTTTAATCTTTATTGTATGAGCTCATAACATAGTTTAAGGTCTTAACTATTATAGTTGTAAGTACTTCTGTTGTGATGTAGCCTTGTACTTCTGAGACCTTAGTTAATAATATATAATTTGACGATTACTCAGTTTATATGCAAATGCCTTAACCTATTGCACTAACTTTCTACTAGTCTGCTTCGCAGACATCATTCATTGTTTAGTCCAGTATATAGACTGTCTAATACTTTTACCTATAAATCACAAACCAATGTGATTAATAACTTGTAATTCATGTTAACCTGTCTTTCACTTGCCCTCATTGCCCGGCTGAGGCTTTTGAAATATCTTATTAGCACATATATTGCCACTTGAATATATTACGATAGACTTAATGCAATTTATCGAGATTGGCACAGATTGATCGATAATATTTTTGGCAATATTGCAAATTGCATTAAATTGCAAGAATACATGGTAAGATTAAATGCAGGTCGATTTGCCAAATTAGCTAACATTAAGCTGGTCAAAACAAATGACTTAAGCAGCAAACTTGGTAATACTGTTGTTCAACACTTTCGTTTCGGTTAAATCTTTCGCAACGGCTGAGCACGATAGAAGAAAAACCCAACCGCCTCAAAGTGAGTGTACGCATTAAAAACAATCTATAACTATATTTATTTATATAATACGCGAGTGAAAAGTAAAAACTGCAGAAACGACAACAAATTACAGGCGCAGCCACAGGCGGCTCCATCGACAACTGCGAAAAGCAAAACCAAAGCCACGGCCCAAATCAAAACAATAACGGAAAAGCTGAATTACAACTGTGATGAATACTGCATACTCTGTAAAACAGACGTGCAATGAGGCAAAGCCAAATAGAGCCAAGAACTTAGTTTGGATTTAAATTCAAGAAATGTAAACTATAGTTTAAAATGCATATACTTAGTTATTGGATGACGATGTCTGTACTCTCACCCATTTCTTTTTATTTGTTAAATAAGATGAATAAGAGTAAAAACAGAGTTAACAACTTATTGAGAATGTAATTGACAGGCAGAAGAAGGCGTGGCAGATCCAATAATTGCGTAGGTTAATAACAAACATGGATCAAGTTTGTTTAAAATGACCACAATAAACATAAATAGAAATAATTTACCTATTCAAGAGATATTTATTCAGTAGTTGATAGAGTCAATTCAGACAAATTTATCTAAATCTGTTCATAATTAAGAGAGATATTATGCATCAAACTTTATCTCACTGATAAGCAATCACGTGCTTGGGGGTATATACCAAGTGTGGCAGCATTACCGTGCTATCGGCGTTGCCAGATTGTCGGATAGCTTTATCCGTTGCATTCAAAGGTTTACTAAATAATTACTGACTTTATTACAATTGTTTATTCTTTATTTTGTGGGAAAACAATATACATTTATGTATAATGGTGGTGCTCTGCGTCACAAACCACTTAGTTGTGAGCATAGCACCCTATCGCATATAGGGTATATGAAATCAGTGCAGCGTTGCGTGTTCGCCGCGTTGGGCAGCGAGTTTTCCGAAGCAAAGTCAAGGCAACTGCTGCCGCCAGCAGCAGCAACAGCAGCAGCAGCAACAGCAGCAGCAGCAGCAGCAGCAACTATTAGCGGCGACAGCGCGATTCTTTTGGCAACATTGTGGTTGCTGCAGTTTTCTTTTCTCTGCGCGCATTCGAGGCGCATCACGCGATTGGGCAAGACGTTAAGTGCAGACGTCGTCTCTGCAGCAAGGAAGCAAGGAATTCGAAAAAAATAACAATAAATGATTATTTGCGTGAATAAAAAGTGAATTAAAAATGCGAATAAAATTTGAACAAATAATTCGTTGCCAATTGCTAAATAATTAAGGCGAAAAATTGGATATCCAAATGAAAGTTAAACAATTTGCAAATAATAAAGAAATATTAAACAACCAATTTATATAAGTGTGAAATTACCATTAAAATAAAAAACAAATTTAATGCAGTCAATTGAAAAAGCAAAACTAATAAGAAAATAATGCCAATAATGTAAACAAATAGTTAAAATAAATACATTTGATCGTGCATAAAAACCTTTTAAGATTTATCAGAAAAGCTAAGCTTTTTTGCAATTAATTAAAGCACAGTATTTAAATGAGATTTGCTACTAAAACAAATCTATAAATAATAAATATTTATTTTTAAATTATAAATATTTATCTATAAATTATAACATTACCACAAAACAAAATATGTACAAACAAAAATTTAAAAGTAAATATATAGTAAACTTATGTACTCATAAATATTTATATTAATAACTAATAAGTAATAAAATAATATTTAAATAAAGCAGTTTCATTATCAAATTAAGTAAAAATATTAAAATTTATATAAGTGTAAATTAAAATAAATAAATATAAAAAATTCAAATAAATTTATTAAAACAACTTTTTAATCGAAGCAACTACTTAAATAATTTAAAATCCGGCATCAAATGGAAATCGTTCAACTAAAAATGAATTATCTAGTTGCAATCTGTGTAATCACGCTAATCGCCAAAGGTACAACAAATAGACCAGCTCTACTGCTATTATACCAAAGCTGACACGATCTTTCAACCTTCCAGATGTGCAAACAATTATACTAAACCAAATGGATTGGAAAAACCTCATGAACAGCGGCGCTTTGGACCTGAATGTCTTGCGTTGCTTCATGCGCGATAGAAACTTTTGCCCCAGTCCCTATATACAGCACCGACTCTACACACCGTAAGTTCGTGAGCTCCAGTTCCGGCTGCGGATGCGGAACAATGTGTTAACGTGACGCCAATTAATGCTCAGTGATAATCTACATAGCATATGTACAATTCAATCGCAAATCTGCACTGTATAGTTCCCCAGAGAAAGTGTGAGAAATGCAGCCGAGAAATAGCCAAGGCGAAACAGCTTGCGGGCATTTGTTCACTGTGTCGAAATAAATTAGAACTGGTTCAGCCAGGATTAAATGAATATATCAAACTGTTGATATTGAAAGTTCAGTTAGTTTTTGTTTTGACTGACCCACTTAACCGATGCCTAAACCAGGCAAACGGTAAATCCTAAATGGAGCGCTGCCCGAAGATGACATCAATTTCAATTGTGAATAAAACATCAGCCAAATACCAATTCAGCAGTCGCTCGACTCGTCGGTCCGGTTATGCGCTACACGCAGAGTCAAGTCCAAGTGCACACTTTAAACAGTTGCAATTGCTATTTATGGTGCGCGGAATTAGCCGTTGAAATAGCAGATACTGTCGATTACGTGACGATGCCACGCTTGCGCGGAGAACCCAGATAATTTCACTTGAAAAAACAAGTGTGCCGTATTCCTCTTCTGGCTCTTCGAGCAACATGAAATACTATTACAGAACTCCCAAGAGGAAAGCTTGTTGAAATTAGAAAAGTCTTGTGTGCATAATTGAATTATTATGCACCAGATAACGGATTACCGCATACCAGCAGTGACCTCCGTAACCCCTTACCGTTGCTTCATTGCTTGATTGACCTGGTATGACTAGGTATATCAGAATATTCACTAAAGGTTCCAGGCTACAAGTTGGCGTTGAAGTGTTCTGCCTTGAACCTCTTTTAGGTTACTAGATCATGGTAGTGTGTTTCATACAGAAGATCATACAAATTGCACTCACAACGGTAACATATACAAACTTTCAAGAGAACTGTATTTAATCCGACAATCAGCAGACATCAGACATAAGAGCACCTCAAGAGACTACGTTTGAATAGTAAGATAAGCCAGGTGGATTACCCAAAGCATTCCCAGCAAAACCTCGAAACTTATCTGGCCAACCCGCTGTAGAAAGTGGTGATCCAAACGCTCGGATAATTAGATCGAACTGCTCCCTGGTAGTGCTAACGATCACCGGACACTGAATAATAGGTACCCCCGCAGCTCAACTTCGCCTTCCTTTCGATTTAATGCACTTTTCAGGATAGATAGATATAGTCGTCGAGGGTATACTATATTCGTAATAACAACCTTCTATGTTCAATATTATGCTTGTTATTCGACTTCTATTAATTAGGGCTTAAGTGGGCGTGGTATCCAACATTTAAAATAAACCCGATTAGCGTATGGTATACATCTACTTACATTTGAAAAATAACGGCTCTAGCTTTTATAGTTTTCGAGATCGATGCGTTCATAATACAGACGGAAATATCTAAATTGATTTAGCACGTCGACTTGATCAGATATATACATATCGCTCTTTTACCAGAAAAGTGTCATAACTTGAAAAGCCCGATTTTTGAGCTAATAATGCAGTTCGTTGGTTATTAATCTATCTTGTGTCAAAATTTCATTATCCTATCTTCAATACACACAGCGTGAGAAGAGAATATGTCGGTCCACCTTGTATGGAGATACACGGCGCTTGAAAACTTTAAACGCGTTTATCTCGAAACGCACTTTTTTGAGTTATGACACTCTGCTGGTAAAGAAGCATATGTCATTCGGGTCTGATCTGCCACGCCTCCTTCTGTCTGTTGCATACACTCGCACAAAGTTATTAGTCCAGTTTTTACCTATTTTTAATGGGTACAGGGTATAGTTATCGCTGAAATTACGAGCTGCCTCCAAACTATGTCTAATATTCAACAGCTTTTATAGAGTACTTCTCACATTCACTATTGTAATCAATCTGTAACATTATCGGTAATTGCGTATTTGCCCAGGCGAAATCATATGGCATTACAGCACATACGACCATTGAACCACAAAACTGTTGTCACAATGCAATTGCGCCCCATTAAATGGGCCTAACCAGCCATTAAGCTTGCAGCCTGTCCGCATTGAAAAGTTTTCATTTTCCATTGCAGCAACGGACCCAGCGTTGGGCTGCCCCTGAGCGTGCACAATCCGTTGACCCTCTACAAGGGGGGGTTCAGCAAGCAGCGGGAGACGGTGTTCATAGTGCACGGTTTCAATGGTACCGCCATAGACAAGCATCTGCAGTTTCTGAGGGATGGTTAGTGAGTATGGAGCGACGTTCGCCGACCCCGTGAAGATCTCTCTAAGGCGCCGTCTCTTGATCTGTCTTTAGCTTATCTGATGCGTGACTTCAACGTGATTACCGTCGATTGGCGGCCACTGGCACGATACCCCTGCTATCTGCACTCGCTCATCAACACCCGATTGACGGCGCAATGCACCGCCCAGGTGTACTCCTTCCTCACCCACTACGGGGCCATGCGGGAGAAGATCACCTGCGTAGGTCACTCGCTGGGGGCGCACATCTGCGGCATGATCAGCAACCATCTGACCAAGAAGCAGCATCGCATCATCGGCCTGGATCCGGCACGCCCCCTCATCGAGCGCAGGAAGAGCAAACAGTTTCGGTTGTCCCAGGACGACGCCAGTGTCATCCAGGTGCTGCATACGAACGCTGGGTATCTGGGACAGGAGGACAATACGGGGCATCTAAACTATTGCGTGAACGGCGGACGTGTGCAGCCCTACTGCCTGGGAAACCCCATACGTAAGTGAAGCAGATCTTAATTACAGTTTGTGGTCATAAATTGGGTATCCATCCGGTTCCACAAGTTGATTTATGAATCTGCCGCACGTTCCAGCCTTGTAAACTGCAATTTTCGTGCGTTCGCAGTTTAAACTGAAAAAAGTAGAAAAAAGACGAAAAATTTAACGAATTCGCATTCAGCTTATGTATAATTTATACTTACGTATACCCAAAAATGTGCAAACTCCCTGCTCGCATCATTAATGAGTTGAAATTGCACTTCAGTTCGCTGCTCTTTGTTAAATGAATTTCACAAGCTATCTCCATTTTATTATTATTATTAGGGGGAATATTGCTCCGCAACTTAAGATATCTTTGAAGGTAATAATCCATTATACCAATGTTCTCCTTTCCTTTTCTCCGTCTTTTAGAAAATTCGAAGTACTAATTCGATCTCTGTTCGATAAATTCTATTAGTTTGGTTCTATTATCTATTTGTATGGTTTAACATCTCCAACGTTTGCTTTTGGTTCTGGTTCGGATTCAGGTTCATCTGGGTATTTAATTGATTATTTGAATAATAGCCAATTTTCTCTGATTTGCATAATTTTGGATGACGCGCATTACACGAGCCATAGCAAGGGACGCGCATATAGTTCAAATGAATAAATATTTACGTATTGTATGAACTGGTTCATCATTTGAATGAAGGGTTTAGAAATTTGAGTGATAGGACTCATTTGTGCTGGAAATAGGCTATTTAAAACAAAACTGCAGCTTATTTATTGTAGTGTGATTCTCACTACAAATTCAAGGGGAATAAAATAAATTACAGCATTCGATTCCCAATTGATTCGGTACATGCCCGGTTTCCAGCTCTAAAAGATTATATAACTTCATATTAATCCAGTTTCTTAAAAATACATTTTCTATTTCTGTTTGCAGGTCGCTATCGATGTTCACATTTTCTGAGCATTTGTTATCTGGCCTCGGCCACCATGAAGCAAACCAAATTTATTGGCGTCCCCTGTCCGAATGGATGCGTAAATCTCACAGGTCCCCGGCGATTGCCAGTAAATAGCAAACTGAATCCGTTTGAATACATTTCTCTGCTACGCGAGTATAAAATAGGCCACGATGCGCCTGACGAGTGAGTAACATTTGAATTTAACCGCCAATTCAATAAATACATTTTTCTAAATTTGTTTACAGTGCACGTGGCTGCATTTGCGTTGATGTGCCGTTCGCCAAACACTGTCCATTTATCACAGCGTCATAGTTGTATGTTATTTTTAGTTTTAAGGGTTTTTTAAATAAACTTTAGCAATGCATAAGCGCAAATCAAATTTCGTTTCACTTACAAGAGTTGCGCGGTTCTTTTCAAACATTTTGCTTGCTCTGCTCGATGCAACTTCGAACATGTGTGAGGCAATAATTTGTGTGTACACACTGGTCATGCATCGATATACAAGTCGATATGTCAGTGCGATAACAGCAAGCAGCTGATGTGATTGCTACTCTCTCATCGCTAATTCTGACAAAATAAAAAAAAAGCAAAACATTTACAAATTGTATTAAAATATTAATATTCTTCTGATTTTGTTGATTTATATTGCTTAAAAATGGGTTGCGATGGCGGCACTATACCTAAGCGCGATGAGCTTGTGCGTCTGCAGAAGAAACCAGAGCAGGTAAGCCAAATGACATGAGTTTAGAGTTTGCTGCAAATCCATAATTAATTTGTAATTTTAAATCGCAGAAAGACAAAGACGCAGAGCGCGAATTCCGCTGGCTGCACTGCGCGCTGACCCAGCAGCGCCTGGAGGAGCCCATTGCCATGTGCGCCATGGGCCGCCTCTACTCCAAGCAGAGCGTGATCGAGCGCCTGCTGGAGAAGGAGAAAATGCCAGAGATTTCGGCGCACGTGCGCAGCCTGAAGGACATTAGGACGCTGCAGCTGGCGCCTAATCCCGCGTTCACCGATGAGGACAAGACCGAGGGTCTGCTGGACACCCGGCATGCGCCCTACATCTGCAAGCTGATCGGCCTGGAGATGTCGGGCAAGTTTCGCTTCGTCGCGCTCTGGAGCTGCGGCTGCGTGATGTCGGAGCGCGCCCTGAAGCAAATCAAGGGCAGCGCCTCCAGCACCTGCCCCATTTGCCAGTCGCCCTACAGCGTGGAGGACGTCGTCGTGCTAAACGGCAATGAGGAGGACCTGCAGCTGATGCAGGTCAAGATTGAGATGCGCGCAGCCAAGCGCAAGTCCGCCAAGAAGGACAAGAAGGATGCAAAGAAGGCGGAGACCATCGTCAAGTCCGAGGACACCACAGAGCCCACCTGCAGCTCCAGCTCCAGTTCCAGTTCCATCTGCATCAAACTGGAAAAACCCGCCACCAGCAGCAAGCCGAAGCCTCCTTTGAACAGCAAACGCCTGGGCACCGCAAACGCCATGCAGGATCCGGAATTGAAGCGCCTGAAAACGGACTTCAGCGTGGCCAAGGACCCCAAGGCCAGCGATGTCTACAAATCGCTGTTCACCAGCCACAAAGACGACCAGGAGCAGCAGCGCGCCCACTGGATCACCTACAATCCGTTTTACAATTAGCATATAGCATATATTATAAATATATAAATTCATTTAATTTAATTTCTTATGGTGTGCTGTTACTATTTGCAATAGTTTGTACCATATTAATATGTTCAATATTCCCACAAAATATATACAGATGTATGTAGGTAAGCCTAAGTAATAGCATGAACGAATAATTATTGGAATAATAATAATCAAATACCATTAAACTATGTTCAATGTTCAACGAAATAAATGTTAATGTATAATTCAACCCAGATCAGATCAATCGGACGCGCCACACTCTATACCCTATATTTGGAACATCATTTTTAATAAAAATACAAACCGCAGCAATATTGTTTCTTCAATATCTTCTATGTTTATCAACTGATTTTAATGCGCACTTCAGAATATACAAATATATTGATCGATAGTAAACATTTTGTGTAACAACTTTCTATGTTCAATATTTCGCTTGTTATTCAATCTTCTATGTTCAATAATACGCTGATATGTGGGTTTCATTATTTTGTGCTTAAAGGCTGATTTGGGTATTAAATAAACGTACATATTTGCATACCAAAAATTGCTGCTATAGCTCTTATAGTTTCAGAGATTTATGCCTTCATCCATACGGACAGCCGGACAGGGCCAAGTCGACCCAACTTAAGAATACTTATATGTACTGTATGGAGTCTGGCACGCCTCCTTCTTCCTGTTACATACATTCGCTCTAAGTTATCAACCTTGTTTCTTTGCATTTCATGAGTACAGGGTAGAATAATAGGATAAGCGAAAAACTATGGGAAGGATTCTTCTTTTCAGGTCGGTTGGGTAAATTCGCTGGAGCCTCCGTCTTGTCCCTAGTCCGAGAATACGTATTAGGAGACTTTTCAAAAGCTGATTTGGATTATTTAAAAGCTTGATTCTGTATACTATACAGCAGCTTAACGGTTCAAGATACTTCCGACTATCGGTATCCAGAGTTATTTCTCAATATCCCTGTTGTAAGCATCTAGTAGTTTTAAACGTAAATATTTTTGTGTTCTCCTGCTTATCAGTCTCCATATTTTGATATAGTCATACTGTAACTCGCTAGCTGATAAATAATTGTAATAATACTAAACGACGAAAATACACGAAAATCTATCAAAATGTATCGGGCCTCCTATCAAAAAGGGTTCCTGACAATAATGTACAGCGTGGGCAGCTCCCCGCTGAACAATTGGTCCACATATGTGAGTATATCCAGAATGGGCTTAGCAGATCAGTCGGACGCGCCCTGTACCCTATATTTGAAATATAATTTTATAAAAATATACTAAGCGTAGCAGCAATGCTTCTTCTTACCTTTTTGTCCGAGTAATACGAGCGAGACAAAGCCTGCAATATTTTTTCGTTAATATCTTCTGTGTTTATCAACCGATTCCCAAGCGCTTTCCAGGCTAAATAAATATAATGCCAGAGAGTGTATATTTTGAATAACCTTCTATGTTCAGTATTACGCTCGTTCTTGAGGTCGTAAAGGGGGTATGGCAGTTTTAATGGGTACAGGGTATACAAGATGAAAGAGTTGATAAAAGTCCTCTATGGGTTGTTGCACTCCACACAGACTAAGAACGGTTACATAAAACGCATCTACGATGAGGACATCAAGTCCTTGGTGCTGGAAATCATGGGCTCCAATGTGTCCACTACATTCGTGCACTGCCCAAGCAACTGCAAGGAGGAACTGGGCATCAAGCTGCCCTTTCTGGTCCTGCTGATCAAGAACATGCACAAGTACTTTTGCTTCGAAGTTAAGGTTGGTATTCGGAGAGGTTCCAAAACTATAACTATAAGATCCCATTGCAGATTCAGGATGATCAGCGTTTCATGCGTCGCTTCCGCGTGTCGAACTTCCAGAGCAAGACATCCGTGAAACCCTTCTGCACCGCCATGCCCATGGGCATGTCTCCTGGCTGGAATCAGATCCAGTTCAATCTGGCCGATTTCACTCGCCGCGCCTACGGCTCCAACTATCTGGAGACCGTCTCCGTGCAGATCCATGCGAATGTGCGCATCAGGCGCGTGTATTTTACGGACAAGCTCTACACGGAGGCGGAGCTTCCCAATGACTACAAGCTGCTGGGCAAGCCCAAGGATCTCAAGAAGGAGAAACAGTTCAAGGCGCCGCCCACAGCGCGTCCTCCATCGCCATCGCCGCCCGCTCCAGTTAAGGCAGAGGCCCAGGCACCCAAGCCGGTTGTTGAGCCGGACACCACGGTGCCGGACACAGAGCCGGAGACGGAACCGCCAACGGATGTCAAGTCGGCACCTGTGGACTCAGCGGCCGAAGGCGAATCAGGTGCGCCCGTCGAAGAGGCTCCAGCTCCCACCGAGGCCACTGAGGATGCCTACTATTATTAAGTTCGATTAAGATTATTATTCGTTGCTGTTTTATTCAAACTTGTGAATTGCGAGAGGAAAAACTCTGTTATCCAAATTAATAGTCCGATAGGAATAAATTTGCAAACCAGCACTATCCTGCGTCTAAAATATAATGTCCTAGCTCAAAAGTTACGCCTAATCGATTTGTTCTTATAATCACGGGGCTAAACGGGGGGCGTGGCAAAACAAAACATATTTCTGATCCTCTAAAGCATCGTTTTAAAATAGCAAATAATTAAAAAAAAAACAAAAAACGTAATATTAAATCATACACAATAATTACTTAAAATATTCACTTGGCTGAAAATTATTGATTACTTAGAGAGAACTCAGAATTTATAATTATAAGTGACGAAAATCGTATAAATCAATAAATAATTATTACGTAGCTTTAAGGTCTCTGGTAATCAGTGTTATTTTTAACGGAAAACCCCCAAATAAAGCTAACAAAATAAAAAAAAAAAAAAAAAACTAGAAAATAGCCAAAGTATATTAAATGTTTTCTATGCTTTTTAATAACAATATCATAATAATCTCAAGAACATCGCAAGTTCTTTTCGAAAATTTAACTTGTTATATCATTATTGTGCCAAACTATCCCATAAGTTCCACAGGAATTTGAGATTAAATTTTTCGTATTCTTTGCACCAGGCTGGTTTTCTGGTTTTCAAACATTAATTGTATGACAATATGATTAATAACATAATATAATATTCTAATATAATATAATATATATATAATTTCGCTCGACAAATAATTTCTCTATAATGTTTAACCGTTTAAAAATAACCGCAGCAAAAATATCGAATGTCAACAAAAGATAAAATTTTGCTTTAAATTGACGGCGTTTTGGCCAAATATTGATCAAAATAATGAAAGATTTATAATTGTTTCTTGTTTTAAAATATTAAAAAAAAAAGCTAAAAGTAGCTTAATTAATTGCGAAAAAAGCGAAACTCTCGCTTGACTCAGTTTTACCCTTTTTCTAGCCAATGCTCATTAAAAACAGCCAGATTTAACATGGATTTAATGAAATGCCAAATCGTTAATACGAATTGTTGTTAACATGATTTATTGCAACTTTTAGACTTATACAAATTTGGTTGGATTGTAAACTACGACGCCTACATTTCGCTAATAGGGAACCTTAAAGAACGCACACTTTTGGCCTGGCCGGGCTTTTTTGGGCGCAGCTAGGACGAGGCGCTGGCCTCGTTGACCATGGCCATCATGTCCTGGTCGATGTTCTTGAGGGCGTTGTTGTACTCGGTGATCTCGAGTGCCTCCCACTCGGCCTTGAAGGCCGCCTTCGGATCCTGCGGCATGGTCATCGCGGCGCCCGTCATGGCATCCGCCTGCGCCTGCGTCTGATCCGCGTGGTTGTTCTCGCCCAGCACCAGGGTGTAGATGGAGCGCAGGCCGAACACGTTGAGGAAGTACCAGGAGGCGGAGGAGACCCAGGCGGCGTCCAAGGAGGCCAGCTCCACGCCCCGCTGCAGCATGGGCTTGAAGCGCAGGGTGAGGGGGAAGGGCACCTTGGTGGTCACAAAGCCGGAGAACATCCAGTTGATCCAGCCGCCAATGACGACCATGGGCAGCACATTGATGAAGTTCCCCTTCACCATGTCCGTCAGCATCGCCGACGAATTCTGGGCGACCGGCGCCCGCTTCTGGGTCTTGAAATATCCCGTCTCCTCGTTGTTGAAGAAGTTCTTGCGCATGGAGAACGACTGGGCGCTCAGGTACTGCCCGTTCTCGCGCAGGATGCGGGCGCGTATCATCGCCTGGCTGCAGGGAATTAGAAATGTATTGTAACGATTAATTTTCATTTAATTCGCACGTTTCTCACCTGTCCATAATCTGCGTCATCTCCGCCTTCTTCTGGCTGGAGATCAAAATCGATACGTAGTGCCGTAGAATGCCCACCAGGAACGTGATCAGCACGATGGGCAGGAACACCCAGACGCGTATGTCGGTGTCGATCAGCAGCTCCGTCATATCTTCGGACTTTGTCTAATGCAAGTTCAATAAATTAGCAATTAATTTATTTTCTCTGCGCTAGCGATGTGCGGTCGCAGCTAGATACTGGGTAACTGTAACTGTAACTGCAACCGCAACTGTAACTGTGACTGAGTGTTATCGAATCACGGTGTTTTGTGCAGCTGTTATATATAAAACTTTTGTGAATTTCCAGTAAATGATATTGTGTGGGAATTTCTATTCCTTAAGACTACTGAGAACTACAATTGTTGTAAAATTAATGCTAAGTTTAAATTTGAGAAGCGATGTTAAGAAAATTAATGTTTTATTTGCATATTGTCAAGCAAAATGAGAACCAGCGAGCTATTAAATTAAACAGGAACCATTTCTGATCCCTCTTCTTTTCTGGACCAGCCGGTCTGCACCCTTACTTTAAAATTTATTTATTTCTATCTATGTGACGTTTATTTGCATCTGTAATAGATAACAGAATTCAAACGTGTTTTTCTTGAAAACAAAACAAAGCGAAGCTGCCATCCTCAATTATTAATCAAAATTGATTGATTGCATGTCGATCACACCTAGAATAATCGAAATGGATTAAATTATATTTCTTAAAAACCATGTTAATATTTTTATAGAATTCGCGTTTTATTTACACATTGTTATTACATAAAACAAACCGAGATTTGCGTGTCGATAGATGTTTCTCGACAATTAATCGAAATTGATTTTAACGCTATTGTATTTTTTAAAACTGGTAAATTAATTAATTTTATTAAATTAAGGTCAATAGCTGACACCACTAAATTTCTTCAATATATTAATACAAGGTGATTAATCGCTGTATGTCGATAATGTTTGCATTACATCATGATAAACAAAAATTGATAAATCGATATATTTCTTAGAAACCAAGGGAATTATCAATATTTTATATCCTTTATTTCGATTTGCATGTCGATAGTTGTCTCCCCTAAATTAATCGAAAGTGACAAGACGCTGTTTGTATGCCGATAGCATGTTAGATTAATATATATTGATTAATCGCTTTTATGCATGGTTTATAAACTTTACTTATAAAATAGCTCTTAGATACAATATTTAGGTCTGCTTTGTCGCTGGCTTGTCTCAGAACCATTTTTTACGATTTTCCGGGGAAATGCTTGTTGGTGACCGCGAGCTCCTTGCCGTCGTACATGATGCAGTCGTAGAAGAACTTCCTGTTGACCCGGCAGTGCGCTCCGCACCGGTTCGACCCGCAGTTGGTGCACTCGAACCAGCATCCGTCGCAGGCCTCGTTCATGCAGTCGCAGATGTCGAGTCCGCTCTCCCTGATATTTCCGTACTCGTCGTAGGCGATGTTCTTGTTGGCGTAGTAGCAGCCCTTCCTCTTCGCCTTGCGCTTCGTGCGCTCCGCGTCGGCTCCATTTCCGGCGGATTCCCCGACCTTTCGCTGTGGCCGCTGGCGCAGGCTGCGGGCGCTCATCTTTGTTTATTTTTTTATAATTTGTAGTATTTGCAGCGTTTATCAACGCCTTGCTGTAGATAATCGATTAATAGTACTTTTTATCTGCTGACCCTATTTCCTTTGAAGGCAATCGATAGCTGAATGCATCCCTGCTCAAACGATATTTGTAATTTCCCTTCGAACATGAATGAGCATGTCGGTCTGCAGACAGGCTTGAAACACAAGTTGCGTTCAGTGTTGCCAAGTGTCGAAAAATGCGATTTTTTCCCGTCGAATCTGCAGAAAGCGGGATATCTGTATTTTTTGTAATATTATTTAATTTTTTGTCAGCTCCTGAATTCAATACTTATTCAAGTTAAAATATGAAACAATCACAGTCAACTGTACCGAAAGAATGCGAAAAGGTGATATATAGCTTTAGTTATAGAGTAAAGCAAATTATATTGTAATTGAAGAATTTGCATGTAAGATTATCTGAAAATCTTAACATTTTTTGGTTTTTATTGTTTTGTTTTTGAACAATTTTGGGCTTTTTGTTCGTGATTCTCGCCAGAAAAAGTTAGATTTGTTATATTATGCATAAAACTAAATAAAATTAGTATCGTTAATATACAATATTTTAAAATGCTATCGATTTTTAAATATATTTATGCAACCCGCCAAACTGCTGTTGCTGTTGCGGTTCGGACGCCATCTCGAACCTGTTCGATTGCCACAGACTTGGGCAGCGACGCTACTCACGCTTGTTTACAAACCGCAACGGCTGCAAAACAATCGATTAATCGATAGCGCCACCGATTGTTTTGCATCTCCAGCAACGTTGTTTGAAGGTTTTACGCACAGCATTTTACGAGCAGCCGGATTACTTTGATTTAGCTGAAATTAAAACGCTTGTGCAGCTCAGATACATTGTTGTTTAACAGAACTCTCATCGGCGCCATGGACAGCAAGGAAGAATCGCCGGCGACGCCCACCAGCGCCCCAGCCACCTCCGACAACGCCAAGGAAGCCGCAGCCCCTGCCCCGCCCACTAACAACAGTGCGCCGACCACGAGCACGGCGGGAGCTGCAGCTGCGGCCACAAGCAGCAACAACTCCACAGCGACAGCGGCGGCGCCTGCAGCAGCAGCGGCAACTTCCAGCGCTGCGCATCAGGCGCCTCCATCCAGGCCGAGCGCTGGAGGCGTGTCGAGGGGGGAGGCAAGCTCCTTGCCCACGCGGCAGTATCTGGACCAGACGGTGGCGCCGGTGCTGCTGCACGGGCTGCAGGCGCTGGCCAGGGAGCGGCCGACGGACCCGCTGCAGTTCCTGGGCTCCTACCTGCTGAAGCACAACAGCGCGGCCGAGGAGGCGGCTGGCAACGAGGCGGGCGCCTAGGATTGGACACGGAGACAAACACGATACAAATACATACATTTAATAAACCGCAACAGTTGAGTTCGCTTAATTACAATATTTAGACTTAGATGGTAATGGGATAGCCCCAGGGGTCGAGCTTGCTGTTGAGCAGCAGCAGCGAGGCCTCCGCAATCCTGCCCAGCAGATCGGCCAGCTTCTCCTTGCTGAACACCTTGTGCAGCTGGTGGCGCTCGTCGGCCAGCTCGTCAGCCAGGCGAATGCAGCCGGCGTGGTCCCCGGACTTGATCATCACCTGGTGCAGCAGCAGCGAGATCTCTGGCACGCAGATGGAGCGCAGCTTCTCCAGCTGCAGCTGCCGGTTCTCCCACAGCAGCAGCGCCGCGTTCTCCGGCTGCTTGGCGATGAAGGGATCCACGAGCCAGCCCTTTTCCGGGAACAGCAGCACGTTGAACAGCGCATCGGTGGTAACTGCAAGCAGATGGAACAGTTGCGATTAGTTGGGACCATTTGACGAGGATTAGGTGGCTTAGTATTAAAGGATCTATTGTACCCCCTACTGGACATCTCCTACAGCTCTCACTTCGGTCCAATGTGCCGAACTAGGTCAAATCTCTTTGAGTTTCTGGATTAGGTCCTGACTCGCTCCTTTTCTAGCTGGTTCCCTGGTGGCTTGGGTGGCTTGGTGGGCCAGGCTTACCTTTGGCCTGATCCTTGAGCTTGTGCTCCCAGCGGGAGAGGTCGCTGCGGTAGCTCTTCTCCCTGTGCTCCGCGTTGAGGCGCTCCGTGAAGTTGTCCTGCGTGGATTGTGGCTTCTGGGGCGGCTGGGGGCGCGCCTGCTGCAGGCGTGTCCACTCGTTGAAGCTGTCGATGGCGGTCAGGTAGATCTTGTAGCAGAGGTACTCCTTCACGCTGCACTCCTCGCGTGGCTCCAGGTTCTCCAGCGTGCCGTAGACGTGGAGCAGCTGCGTCATCACATCGTTGGGAATCATGCCGAACACCTCGCGCACGCACTCGATCCTGTTGCCGGCCAGGTAGTGGCGCATCATGGCATTCGCCTGCCACAGCAGCTCCCCGCGCTGCTCCACCAGATGGCACAGGTACTCCAGGGCCTGTATCCGGCGCCTGTCCGCAGCGGACACCTCGTTCGGGCGCGCGTCCCCCTCGTCGAGGGTCAGACGCATGGTCTCCACGGTATGCCGGGTGATCTGCTCCAGATTGAGGCCGGCCTGCAGAGCGGCCTGCAGCGCCTGCTGCCGCGCCTGCTTGCCCTCCAGCTGCAACAGATACTTGGAGTAGAGCTGCACCTGCAGCTTGTTGGGCAGGCCCATGACGTAGTGGGCGATGGCCTGGGGCTGCTTGCGCTGGATGAGCACCTGGACGTAGGCGGCGACGATGCGGTTCGCCTGCTGCTGCTGGGCCTGCTGCTCCAGGCGGCCCATCTGGCGCAGCAGCAGCACGATGTGCGCCATGAAGCGCAGCTGATGCGGCGGCAGCTGCGAGTCCAGGGATTCCTGCGCCTCCAGCCAGCGGCACATGTGCTGCAGCAGCTCGCTGAAGCTGTCCTGGATCAGATGCTGCTGGATGATGCCGTGCTGCGAGTGCGCGTAGTCGCGCACCGCCGCATCCTTGGCCACCGCCAGCTCCTCGAAGATCTGCTCCAGCGTCATCTTGTTGTTCCAGTACTCGTCCGGCATCGGCTGATAGCGCTTCAGGCAGCAGCCGCGCATCTCGCTCTCCACGCGTATGTCGATCTGCACCTTGAGGTGCGCCCAGAGCAGATCGTGCCAGTTGCTGCAGAGCAGCGACTTCAGCGCCCCCAGATGCCCGCAGAACACGCCGGCTGTGGCGCGTGTGTATTCGTCGTGCTGCTTGGAGTCGGCCAGCAGCCAGGCGCAGCGCTTCCACACGTCCCGCCGCGGATTGCCCTCGATGGGCAGCTTCTGCTCGGCGGTCGCCTCCAGGTGCTGCACAAAGTTCGGATCCTCGTGCAGCCGCCAGCCCTCCAGCACCGCAGCGCGCCAGGTCTGCCCGTAGTGCTTGCACAGCTTCAGCGCCTCATCCACGCGTCCATTCCGTATGGCAGCGAAGATTGCGCGGCCCAGGCGCATGTTGTCCTCCATGTCCAGGGCGTGCAGCGGTCGGCGCTCCCTGACGGGCGCATCCGGATCCAGCTGCTTGCAGATCTCGTGGCCATGCCCGAAGGCGGCGCCCTGCAGGTTCTCCAGCTGGAACAGCGTGTTCTCCCAGGCCATCATGCGGTCGTGGCTCTCGAGGGCGTTCGCCTGCTCCTGCTGCTCGTAGCACTGCTCCAGCCAGTCCACCACCAGCTGATACTCCCGCAGCTGCGTGTTCAGCGAATACAGCTGGCTGATGGTCTCCTTCTCGCTGCCGCCCAGCATGGGCCCCTCCTGCATCTCCTCGTCCGCCTGCCCCTCCGTCTGCAGCAGCAGCCGATCGTAGTAGACGGCATGCAGCAGCCTCCAGGTGTTCATCTCCTGCCTCAGCGTCTCCACAGTCGCCTGCCGCTGCTTGCCGCCCTGCGTGCCGCCCACGCCGCGGTCGATCTCCAGCTGCAGCTGCTCCACTACCTGGCCGCAGGCCTGTATCAGCTTCTGCACCATGTCCAGCACCTCGTTGTCGTTGCCGTGCGAGCTCAGCACCTCAAAGAAGGCGGCGAACAGCCTGTCGCTGATGCCTCGCCCCCGCTCCGCCTCCTCCACGCCGTCTGTCAGCAGCGACGCATTGCCCATGCTGCTCCGCTCGTGGGCGTTGCCTGTGCGGCTCTGCAGGCGTCCCAGCTGCCCCAGGAGCCCCAGGGCTCCGCTGCTGCTGTCCCCCGCCCTCTCCTGCTCATCCGGCAGCAGCGTCAGCGACCGGTTGTGTGTGGTGCTGCTGAGGGGCGGGCGGAGCATCGTGCTGCGCCTGGGTTGCAAGGGGCTGTCCATGCCTAGTCTATATCTCTATAATCTCTGATATGCCTACAATAATTGTGTATTCTATTGTGTTTTCTGATTTTACTTTTCGCACGCGGCAAAAATGCCGGCTGTCCACTTTGCGAGCTATTCCAACATTGTTTTGCACTAGTTTCACAACACTAGTTAAGACTGGTACGCAGCTCTCTGCGCCAAGAAATTTACGCAGCTAATCTGCCGACCAGAAAAGTGTGAGCCTTCCCATTATTATTATTTATATTACTAAGCCATAAGAATTTAAAATAATTCATATTAAAAAATTTTGGCAACCAGCAAGTAAATATATATCCTGTACCCATTGAAAAATATGAAATATGGGTTATTAACTATGTTTTTTAATTTGTGAGTTTAATTAAATTCAGTGACATATTAATATTATTATTTGACTTACAATATCATAGTCTGGAATTTAATTCTCTAATACAAACACATAACATTAAAATAAATATTATTTATGGATTTTTTTGCTTGATCTGACGTACTGACAGTCCGTCATGCATCGTCATGCAAAATTTGGCTGTCGGCGCTGTTGTATCGTGTATGCACTACGCAACAAAGTAAGCGTCGTTTTTATTATTTTGTTGTAACTATTAAAGGACTTTTAGTTTTCCAAAAGCGATTCTTTTGTTTCCCTCGGGACTTAAACAAATGCTAAATATGCTGAAATAAAAGTTAATACTGAAACTCGGACCTGACAAGCATGAGCAAGTGTGCAACTGCAAAATGTGTAAATAAAAAACGTCTTGAATCTTTAAACCTGAAATTAAAGCGCAGTGCAGACATCGGAAGTATTAAATAAATGCATAAATAATTTATATAAACGTCGAAGATTGCGCTAATGGCCGTTTGTTACGATTGTTAATACACAAAACGCATATAATTAAGTAAATAAGCACAACTGCGAAAGGTAAGAACCGGAAATTGATTTTTAACCGCATACATATCTACACACTAAGCACTTATTTACATACGTATTTATGTGTGTGGGCTCATACATGTGTACATAAATACACACTTACGTGCGTGCATATTTTATGTTTGTATGTACACCAAGGCACAGCAATATGTATGTAAATAATCTGCATGCAGAAAGCAAACAAATGTGCGTGTGTGTGTGTGTGTGTGTACACTATTTACCAACACTGTGACAAGGCTCTCCTTCAGGGTATCAAGCTGGCATTTAAATCTCTTTTTTTTTGTGTTTTTGTAAAAATATAGAATTGTTTATTTTATTTATTTTATGGTATAGTATTTCTATGTATATAGTAACATCTACCATAGTGAAATAAATTAATTTCATTAAATGTATAAAAGTGTATATATTGAGTCCTATTAAATGGGGTTATTATTAAATCTCTTTAAATTCGGCTATTTATAGAAAAGTGAATGTGTCTGCCTAGGAGCGTGCGATTTTGTTCGAATGTCTGCATTCCAGGCTAACAGAAATGCATTAACTATGCTAAACCGGTTCAAGACTGGAATAAATCATCATAGCCGAGTATTATTTAAATATGAGATTATCTTGGCCCGCATAAAACCGCATTTACACGATCAAGTTTTTGCATGAAGTTTACGCATAAAGTTTTACCCCCCTCTACCTAGCCAACAAACAATGTGTAATGGTTTTAGGGGTAACAAAATTTCATAAAAAAAAACTTCATCGTGTAAATGCGGGCCGAGCTTTAAATAGTTGCATAGGAAACGCCTGATATAGTCGAAAGCAAGTTTTCGTGAGATTTATTTGATAATACAGAACTGATATGTCATTTATTTCGATTAGCTATATTTACTATATAACTCTGGATTTTATGTTAATTTAATTACACTATTTTAATTTAGTTTTAATGGCATAATCGAGAACAGGGTTTAATGAGAGTTATTTTGGCAATAAACGGTTTATTGGATATACATATTTGCACTTTTCACAAACTAACAGCGGTCTATTGCGTTAGTGCAAATGTGTGTAACACCCAGAGGGAGGCGTGACAGACCCAACAAAGTATATATATTCTTGAGCAGGACGACGATCCGAGGCAATCTATCTAGCCTTGTCCATCTGTCCGTTCGTATGAACACCTAGATCTCGTAAACTGTAAGAGCTAGAGGCACCATTTTTGGTATGTAGGTTCTCCTATGCTGTACGCTGATCAACATTGTTTTAGATTTTTTATATCTGCCTTCTTTCCCCGTAAAAATCTAAGCCACATTATAGATCTTGCAAACTATTGTAGTATAAAGGACACAACAGCCACAATTGTATAGCTATAGTATAATAAAATTTTGTATTATCTACGATAAAGTTGTTATAGAAGCGTCAATCTGAGAATTGACCAGAATTGACACAGGAAGTAACATTAAAAAGGCCATTGTACTCACTACAAAGAACTTACGATTGGATGAGAAACAGCTCAGATATGCAGCAGACAATTTGCCTGACTGTACGTCCGACTGTAGCCTTCCGCCCTACTGATCTGCTGCGTCCTTACTGGTTGAATTCAGTTTTGATCGAATAGGAAAAGCCTGTGTGGTTGGAAGCATATTTTAATGAGAATTGTTTGACAATAAACAACTTATTTGTAATTTATTTCAGTAGAACTGTCAATTTACTTAAACTCTCTTATATTTATTTATTTTAATTTAGTTCTGTTCGCACAGGAAAACCTTGCGTAGTTGGATAATTAATTATTAATTTGTCATTTATTTCTATTGGGTATATTTACTTATAAATAATAAAAAATACAATTTCTTAAATATTTTTATTCGCTTTTCGCAGCCTTAACCCAGTCGCATTGCTCGAACCATGGCTGTGCAGCTGAAGAACGCCTACCACCACCTGCCGCTGACCATAACGCCCATTCTGTGCCAGCCGCTGCTGACGCCGGCGCCGACGCCGCCGAAGCCGGAGCCGCCGGATCTGACGTTCCACTGCATGTGCTGTGCGGAGTTCTTTGTGCATCCGCTGGCGCTGTACCAGCACCTGAACAGCAAGCATCCGAACGAGCAGCCGCCGGAGCAGCAGCAGAGGGAGGCGGGGCAGCAGCAGGAGGGGCAGGGGCAGGGGCAGGGTCAGGAGGATAGCACGGATTATAGCTGGATATTCGAGCCGGTCTGTGAGCTGGAGGTGCCGGCGGATGGACCAAAGCAGCGCAGCGAGGAGGACAGCGAATCCAACACGGAGGACGAGGCCGAGGAGGCCAGTGATAACGGCGATGGCAATGGCGATGGCGATGGCGATGGCGACAGTGATAACGACAGCGACAGCAGCAGCAGCAGCAACAGCAGCTCCAGCAGCAGCACCACCAACACCACCACAGCCAACAGCAACTCCAACACGCAGCAGAGCCTGGAGAACGGCGCCTACCTGGACCTGGCAGCGACGCATCCGATGCGCGGCCTGCTGCCGGGCTCCCAGCCCAACGAGTATCAACTGCAGACCGCCGATCCGCGCGAGTCCACCTCCATCATCCTGCTGAAGCCCTCGCTGAGCATCACGCCGGTGGCAGCTGCTGCGCCGGCTCCACTTCCGGTTGCCGTGCCTCCCCCGCCCTTGAGACAGCTGTCCATGCCCCTGCCGGCGCTCAGCTTGGAGCCGGCGCTGCCCATCAGGCGGCGTCGTGGCCGACGCAGCAAGGCGAACGCCTCCGGCGATGGCCAGAGCGTGTCCTCGGCGGTGGCGCAGCTGAGCGCCAACGGGCAGAAGTGCTTTCAGTGCACGCACTGCGAGGCCTCGTTCCCCAACGCGGGGGATCTGTCCAAGCACGTGCGCTCGCACATCTCCAACAAGCCGTTCCAGTGCTCCATCTGCCAGAAGACGTTCACGCACATCGGCAGCCTCAACACGCACATACGCATCCACAGCGGGGAGAAGCCGTACAAGTGCGAGCTCTGCCCCAAGGCCTTCACGCAGTCCAGCAGCCTGATGGTGCACATGCGCTCCCACGCGGTGCGCAAGCCGCACCAGTGCCTGCAGTGCGACAAGGGATTCATCAACTACAGCTCGCTGCTGCTGCACCAGAAATCCCACTCGGCGCCGGTGGAGAGCTTCGTGTGCCCGGAGTGCGAGCGCGAGTTCAAGGCGGAGGCGCTGCTGGACGAGCACATGCGCATGCACACCCAGGAGCTGGTGTACCAGTGCGCCATCTGCCGGCAGGCGTTCCGGGCCAGCTCGGAGCTGGTGCAGCACATGAAGTGCCACATGGGCGAGAAGCCGTTCACCTGCTCCCTCTGCGACCGCTCCTTCACCCAATCCGGCAGCCTCAACATCCACATGCGCATCCACACCGGCGAGAAGCCCTTCCAGTGCAAGCTCTGCGACAAGTGCTTCACGCAGGCCTCCAGCCTCAGCGTCCACATGAAGATCCATGCCGGCGAGAAGCCCTTCCCCTGCCACATCTGCGGCAAGGCCTACAGCCAGCAGGCCTACCTCAACAAGCACATCCAGGCGCACGCCATGGACGCCTCAGCAGCAGCATCCGCTCCAGCTCGCTATGCGCAGATGCCGCCAAACGGGATGCCGCCCAAGGAGACGCTCGTCTGCATCGTCTGTGGGGCGCTGCACGCGGATGCCACGGCGCTGGCGCTGCACGTGACCAGGGAGCACACGGCGCTGCTGGACAACATGAAGCAGGCGACGATGCCGCCGGCGCCAGCTGCCGTCTTGTCCAAGTGCAGCGTCGTGGAGCGCCAGGCGCAGCAGCAGGCGTACATGCAGCGGGTGCAGGCGATGCTGCAGCAGATGAACCAGCAGCAGCAGCAGCTGCCGGCCATGGACTCCACTGGCGAGGATGAGGAGGAGCTGGACGACGACGACACGCTGGATGAGGAGGACGAGGAGCAGTTGATTGAGACGACCGAGGAAAGCGAAATGCAGCAAACGGTCATCGAAGAGGAGGAGGAGGAGGTGGAGGAGGAGGATGAAGATGATGAAGACGACGACGTGGACGAAGACGAGGACGAAGACGAGCAAATGGAGCAGGACACCAATGAGGATGACGTGGACGATGACGACCAGCAGCTGATTACGGATGCGGATATGTATTATGACGAAATGCCCGGTGATTTTGCCGACATGGAAGTGGGCTGCGAGGAGGAGGTGTGCGGGGATTTCCTGGACACCGACGAGTATGCAGCCGAGGAGGTCATCTATGCAGACGACGTCTGAAGCCTCAACTCCCCAATCTCCATCTCACTCAACAATTCTGCACGTTCGCATGTAAAAGTATTCTTAGAGCGTAAATGAACTGCTCGTTTTTGTGCACTTTATTTACAGACGTAAGCTATTTTATCTTGTGTAATTTAAGTTTTTACCAGAGCTCACATCCATTATTTTATTTCATATATCCCTAGACTCTTTTCGCCATATCAGAGATTATTTTTTGTGACTCTGCCTGCGTCTTAGCCCCATTCGAAACTGCTCCTACAAATAGTATTATAATTTAGTCTTAATCAATCCAAATTGTTCCAAAAACCAGAGTGGAAAATATGTTCCCCCGACCCTACACAGATGCACCTATCTTATTATATCGCACTATGCAGCGCGAACCCTGAAGAGATTACATTAATCGTTACCTTAAAAAACCACAAAATGTGTTTATTATTGGTTACTTTGGATAAACTCCTTGACACGACTTACGGACTGACCTAATCACTTACTATAAACTAGCATGGAATCATCTCGAAAACTGGACATTTCGAAAGTTGGAATACGGACATTTCACAGACAGGAAACCCATTAAATGTGTTTTAAGGTCGGACTTTTTTTTGGATGTCTGGCAAAAGTCCCAAATTACTAACTAGAAATTTCCACGAAATGAAATATGTTCTCTCATCGCTCGGACGTAAACCCCCAGAGAGTTGATTGATGTCAAACTCCTGATGCCAAACTCTTCATGGGATAACTCTCGCTGGAACAACTCTCGCTAACCGAACACCCGCTGGCCGAAGTCTCGCTGGCCGAACTCTCGCTGGCCGAACTCTCGCTATCACAACGATAGGTTGTAAGCAGTGTTGCCAGTTTAGCTAATTACATTCTAGATTTATTATATTTAAAAATGTAAAAAAAACCAGTAAGGACGGAGCTACAGTCGGACGTAACCGACAGTAGGAGACCCTGTACTTTGTGTTTTCTTCGCTGTTTCTTATCGGATCGTGATGTAATTCACAGCATCGGTGGGGATTGTCATAGACTACTTACATGCCATATCCCAAATCTTTAGCATTAAAACTGAAGCTCTTAAACTGTTAATTGTTTCTAAATTGGTTTTTCGGTAAGCGGAGGAAAGATAGGAGTTATACAAAAACCCAAACAAACTTGATCTGATTGCTGCATATGAGAACCTAAATACCAAAAAATGGTATTTCTAGCTCTTATAGTATGCAAGATTTAAGTGACTTCTTTATCTAATCTATCTTTGGTGTTTCTTTGCCGTTTATAATGTAATTCACAGCATTGATGGATAATGCCATAGGCTGCGTACATGCCAAATCCCAAGTCTATAGCTTTTAAACTGTGGCTGTAGTAGCACTTACTTACATTTATCAAAACAATTTACTGCTGCATAACTTCGCTGATACTAGTCCGTTTAACATTTAGTTTACAGCATCGACGGATAATTTAAGAGTCCACGTGACGATGCTAAATAACGAATCAGTAGCTATAATATCGTGATTGCAGTTGCACAATACATGCATTTTGTAAAACATTGTCTATTGCATATCTTCGCTATTGTCCAATTCAAATCATAAATAAATTACTCGCATCGGTGGAGAATACCATAGATTACGTACATGCCGATTTACAAGTCTGTAGCGCTACTATTGTGACTGCTGTGCCGTTTATAGTTTTTAAAATTTTTGAGATAGATATAAATTTCTGTGGATTCGCGTATGAAGGAGGCGAGTTATCAGACGCTTAAAAGCAAACTTGATCTGCTTGCATTAGCTGACTACGTTAATCCGGATAGCTGGTGTCTATATCTCATAGTCGCTGAGATCTAGGTGTTCATACGGACAGACAGACAGATGGACAGACGGACGGACGGACATGGCTATATCAACTCAGCTCGTCGTCCTGTAGTACAGAAGTATATATACTCTTGATGGCTGGACTCTACGCGACGCTTCACTATCAGATGAGAGTAGATTAGCCATCAACAAGGTGGGCTTTCGCTGCAATTTGCACATAAGATTAATTATCGAACAATCTGGGGACTTTTATTAATATTATTGTATATACCAAATTATACATATCGAGCCCTTCCCGCGAAAAAAACGTAACCAACAAAAGCAAATTTTACAGGAGAACGTTTTTTTCGCGAGAACGCGTCTGAAATTCGCAGCAAATCTGGCGCTTGCGATATAATTGACAGGCTGATATCTCAGTAAATACGCAAGATAAAATTATGAAATTTTTTGTGTGGATGAGTTGGGTGATTATGAACATAATTGCATCAAAAACAGAAAATCGAAAAAATGTTGGTTACGTCTTTTTCGCGGGAAGGGCTCGATATTTACATTTAGAGTTTGGTGAATGTCGTTGAAGCCAGATTTCCCGGCTCGTTGACATCGGATTCGGTTTCGGCTATGCCGAACATGCCAGGAAGCATGGAACCTCCAGCCAGCATATTGTCCGCTTCCAGTTTTTCCGGAGGTGCTATGAGCACATCGTCGCCTTGGTAGACGTAGGGCAAGCGCAGTATCCAGTAGGCGCTCTGGGTGAGGCGTGGCAGTATGTTGCAGCCCAAGGTGAAGGTGTACTTGCCCACCAGCACCTTGGGATCGAGTATGATGTTGACGGGCGCCTTGGGCGTGACCACATGGATGCGCATCAGCTGGGCGAGGTAGGAGGAGGAGGAGGTGGGAGCTCGGCAGAGGCAGGGGTAGTAGAGGGGCATGCTGTTATGCACCACCTTGCTGCTGGTGTCGCGCTCTATGTCCGCTCCCCCGCGCAGTATGCGATCCGGAGCGCACATCATGAACCGATGGCCACTGGAGCACTCGTACTCGTAGCCCACAAAGATCTTGAGCGCCAGACGGTCGCCCGGCTTGCGATAGCGTTGCGACTTCTTGCCCATCGCATGCGGTTGGGGCTGCTGCTGCTTGTGGGGCTGCACCAGGCGCACGTGCACATCCCAGGGCAGCAGGAAGTTGGCGCCGGAGAGGAAGCCGCTCTGGAAGTGCTCCTGCAGTCCGGTGTTGTGGCTGTAGATGGAGCTGGGACCCACGCAGGCCAGCGACCAGCTGGGGAACAGCGGCAGCAGCTCACAGCCACTGGACAGATGCACCAGACCAGGCAGATACTCGGTGGTGGAGACCAGCTCGCAATCCTTGACGGATTGCGACGAGTCTTCAGACATCTCCGGATTCTGCTCGTCACGCTCCTTCAGCTGCAGCACCAGCTCGTTCTCGGTGTCGGAGCTGGAGGAGCCGGAGCCTGGACTGCTTGGGCTGCCCGTCTTGCTACAAAAGATCCTGGCGCTCGCTTCCAGCGAGTCATCCGCATCATCCTCCCGCTGCGGTCCGTTCTCGTTCAGCAATTCGCCAAAGCCGTCGATGGACATGTTCAGATCGGAGCCGTACGTCGCCGACAGCGGCTGGGAGCAGCCGTTGCTCAGGGATTGCTCCTTATGATCCGACGTATTTTCGCTTTCACCCACTGGCTGGGAGTAGGGGGCGTTATCAGCGTTATCGCTTGCCGCCTGCGCCGCGTCAGCTCCGTTGGATTCGGTGCGA
Source organism: Hypselothyrea guttata (assembly GCA_035045125.1). Lineage (NCBI taxonomy): Eukaryota > Metazoa > Arthropoda > Insecta > Diptera > Drosophilidae > Hypselothyrea > Hypselothyrea guttata. The sequence continues at coordinate 83,840 of JAWNNJ010001488.1, forward strand.
ATCTTGGCCGCCTTCAGCAGCAGCGGGAACGCGGCTTCAAATGCCGCCGCTCTGTAGTCGCTGATGGAGGGCGTGAACAGTGGGAACGGAAACTTCTTGACCTTCACGCACAGGTTGCACATGTTGACCATCTGCTCATAGAACTCATAGTTCGCCTGACGCAGCGAGAACGGATCCTCCCGCCTGCCCTGCGTGCGTCCGCAGTTACAGCTGGACACGTGCACCACTCCACTGGAGTGCTTCTCATGCGGCACCTCCTTGGGCTGGGTGCAGGGCTGACTCCGCAGGCTCAGCTGCTCGCACTGCTGGCGACCGTCATGCCAGTGCTTCAGGCAGACCTCGTTGAGCTTGGCCAGCGCGGCCTCCGCGTAGGGGCCACATCCCTCCTCCTCGAACACCGCCGTGGCGTCCTGCAGCAGCTGCTTGTGCATGGCTCTGCCGTAAAACGTTGGCGCCGCCTGCTTGTAGGCGGATATGGCGTTCTTCAAGCCCAGCTCGCAGATGTGCGACCAGAATCTGCGAACGGACAGGAAAGGAGAGGTAAGCCAATTTCGAAGATATAGCAGCTCTTATTGGACCATACATTAAAAATTGGGCTATAACTTTGTGAGAATGTATGTAACAGTCTAAAGAAGGCTGTCCTTCCAAATACAGTAGAATCCGGTTATAACGACGCCGCTTATAGCGTCCGTCCGGTTATTGCGTCGAAAACTCGATGACTTGGTTGGTCCCCATACAAACTTATATGAAAGGGCCTCCGCTTAGAACGTCTCCGCTTTTAGCGTCAAACCGCTTATACCGACGAGATTTTTCACAATTCAACCGGATATTGCGACGTGCCGAACAAAAAAAAAACTTTAAAGAGGAAAATTTGATTTCTTTAACAATGCTAAAAGAAGCAAACAAAATCATGGATTTTGTGTTTTTTCAATACGAAAAAGAAACAAAATCATGAATTTTGTCTTCCGGATATAACGACGTAAAATCGTCGGTCCGCTATAACCGGATTCTACTGTATTCTTGTTCAGAACGACGAGCCGAGTGGATCTATAGATACCATATTTATGTAGGTTTTCTTATTCTTATTCTCTCCTCATCCCCCGCGAGCTATAAAAAGCCACAGATCCACCTAGATTTGATTTGTTTTTTGATATTTAGGCTCTCTATTCTGTACGCTGTTATAATTTGATGTTTTCGACACCTATGACATTTTCCATCGATGCTGTGAATAACCTCACGATTGGATATGAAATAGCTAAGATATGCAACAGACAATTTGCTCCATTGTGAAGATACAGTGGTTTGTAAATACGCGCATAAATTGACTCTGAGGGTGAGGCAGTGGTGCAGTGATTATGAAACTACAAAGTACAGGGTCTACTACTGTCGGTTACATCCGACTGCCTTTCGTCCGATTGACCTGCCCCTTCTCTATTGGTTTAGATTTTTGATACCCCTCTCCATTTGTCTACTAACCACAATTTTAAAGCAACCGACTTGAACTGACATGTAAGTAGCTTATGTCATTTGGATTGGATAAGAAACAGCGGAGATATGTAAGGCAATATTGTTCAGAGGGGGTAAGCGGCTTGCATGAACTTAGGGTATCGTCGGTAGCGAAAGTAGAGGGTATGCTACAGTCGGTTATGTCCAACTGTAGCCTTACGCCCGACTGATCTGCGTCCTTCCTGATTGATACTTACTTTCGTTCGAAGTTCAAGCTCTGGTCAAACTTTTGCAGGTAAACTTGCTGTGAATAAAATGCATCTTAGTATAACAAATCCTGTGAATTGTTGCTAATGATGCTTACATAATCCTGGTCTTCGGTCACGTAGTTGTCGTCCAGGGCATTCTTCACCAGCAGCTCGTATATGGAGTCCATGCAGAGCTGCCAATCCTCCACGCTGAGCAGCTGAAACGGGGCAGCTTGGGAGAGCTGCTTGAAGGAGCCTTCGTCGAAGCAGCCGTCCAGAGCATCCTTCACATGCTGCTGCAGGAACCTCCAAACCGTGTGCTTCTCCAGGTAGCTTTGTTCCTCAGCATCGCAGGGTTCAAAGGGATTGACGAAGCCGTTGAACGGAGACAGCGCTAGAAACTCCAGCTCCTCGTCCTCCTCCTTGGCATCCGGCTTGTGCATGCTCTCGTTAAGGCACTCGAGCGCCAGAAGCAATCTATCCGGGCGCAGATTTTCGTGGGCGTTGTAGAACACAAACTGCTTGTTGTTGGGCAGCGCCAGGAGCGAGGTGTTGGGCGTGTTGGTCACGATGTCGCATTGGCGCAGCAGATCGTAGACGGCGTCCTCCGTTTGGAACTCGTAGGCGGAAACCCGCTCCCGCTCCCGCTTCTCATCCTGGGGGAAGTTTTCGAACAGAAAGAGCAAGCGGGGCGTGCAGAGACGCACTTGCTGCCCCAGCAAACTGCCTGCGGGCGTATTCGCTACCAAGTGCGGCAGAAACTGCAGCACATGCTGCTCCCGCAGCAGCTTCAGCAGCTGGCACACGGTCACCAAGGTGGGATCTAAGGTGTGCGCCGTCTCCACGTAGACCAAAATGTGGCACACGTGCAGCGCCAGCAGCATGCAGCGCACAAAGCGACTGCGCATCTGCTCATAGAAGCTGTCGAACTTGATGGAGGATTGCTGCAGCAGCAGCCCCTCCAGCACCGCCGCGTCGTGGGGCGTCTCGAAGTGCAGCAGCAGCGTCTTGGTCCCGGGCTTGTAGTAGCACTGGATGGCCCCATCCGCTGGCTCGTGCGAGGCGTCCGGCTCCATATCGAAGGCGATCATCTTATTCGCCTGTGGGCAGGAGGAGCGTCCAATGACGCCCACAACAACCAACGAGGTGCCTAGCTCGGATAGCAGTGGCCTGCAAATCAATTAATGTTACTTGACGATTTCGCTTAGTGTAGCCGGTACTTACTGCACATCGTCTGGTATATTAGGATATTTCCAAGTGTAATATTTCTTGCTGCTCATTTTTTGCATGCGGCTCCAAAATCAAAACAAAACAAAACGTAAACAGTTGGAGATGGTGCCAAATCGATTAGAAGTTATCGGTATATTGCATGACAAAATTACCAAAATATCGATACTACAGTTCGCAACAGCCAGCCGTCACACGGTATCGATAATTGTTAGCTCTCGTTAATTTGAAAAATTATAGCCTCTCTGCTTTACAAACAAAACAAATAAAAAGTGTTACTGTAAAGCAATTAAATTTAATTCAATTCTACAAATATGTGCAAAATCTCTTGCTGCTAATTTTTTTTGCGGCTTGAAAACATAAACAAAACAAAACGTAAACAAAAGATGGTATCAAATCGATTATAAGCAATTTGTATTTTAATTGCATGACAAATATACCAAAATATCGATAATACCTCAGCAGTCAGCTGTCAAATAGTATCGATAACAGTCAGCCATCGTTAAATTGGAAAAATATTTATGCTCTGCTTCAGAAATAAAACAAATGTAAGACTTGTTTGTCTAAAGCAATTAAATTTTATTGTAAACTTTCTTTATTGTTTATAAATATGTTCAGCATACCTTACAGCTTTCCATATGCCATAGCGTGTCACTGTATGTGTGTTTTTCTTGATTGCTATGCAAATTTCATGCTTAAAGTGTTAAATGAGGATTAAGTGCACGATTAAGTTGTAATGAATATTTAAATTTCGAGCTACATAATGGTGTTTAATTAAGTAAGTATGTGTGTTTGGCTAGATGAGCACCTAAAATGAATTATGCATTAATGTTCTTTATTTGTTATTTATTTTGCAAATAGCATACGAATATGAGTATCGTAGAAAAGTGCATTATCCGCTTTATTTAAAGACTTAATTTCAGTTACTAATGTGCTAAAATGGTTTATAGAATGGTATGTGTTGTGTTTTGTTTTATTCACTATTTATTTGCCATATTGAGCACATTTAAAATACTTTTTAGGTTTCGATTGCTAGAAATGATCTAGAATCTACTACAAAGAATGACGTGGAGTGACGAATTTGAATTTGAGGTATTTACAAATTATTTGATTAGAGATGATTACTTTAAATACTTTCTTTATGAGTGACACGAATGAAACATTCAGTTTATCATTTGTAATTTTATTTACATCGTAATGAATCGTGAAATTCTTTGTGCTTTTGTTTATTTAATATTGCAACTGTCGGCTCTATGGGAATCTCATTGAAATTCCTTGGATATACTAAAGACAAGAACTAAAACTATTAACGTAGGTTGGGGTTTTAAATTTAATAGGTTTTATTTCGAGTTTTGCTTTCATTCATTTCGGTTATTGTATGTAGTTTTGATTATATTCAACAATTTCATTCGCAATATTCTTACTCCACGTTTTGGCAGTGAACCTGAGCTTTCTTCTTTGTTTTCGTGATCAAATTACTTTACACAAACATTTCCTTCAAATATCTCTTGTACACAAATTTGCAAGTATTTATTTTTTGTTTTTGTTTTTGTTATGTTTTATTTAAATCATAGACAGGTAGCTACAAACGTGATGAGAACACAGATTTCACAGAATTTCTTAACGATTTGTTTAAATTAAATTCAATTAAGCACACATATGCAACAACCAGAGTGTTTTCCTCAGGGGATCCAAAAGATCCTCCCCATATCATTTATTTAAACTACGCACGCTCAAAAAATTTCATTTGCATTATAGCTAAACAATTTCCCCTCTGTTTCAGGCCATTTATCAAATACGTCTAGGTATTCTGTTTGCAATTTCAGTTTCATTATTATTATTATTATTATTTATTGTTTTATTAAATTTCATCATAAAATTGATGAATACGATTTAAATTTTCTTATGGCTAAACGATGCATTTTATCGGTGTTGTCTACAAGCATTCTCAATTAAAACTAAACTTTGAAATCAGCAGGGCAAAATATAAAATAAATCAAACTATATGGTATACATGTATAAATATTAGAAATCCTTGAAAATGTTAAATTAGTTGTAAACTTGTAACTGTTATTCTTTGTTCTGTGTGTGATTCTTAAAGCAGCTATACTTAAAATTAATTGTATTTCGCTTGCAGATTATATGTACGTATGAATTTATGTGTTTTCTTTATGTTTACTGATTCTTCAGTTTATGCATGTGTTTTATTTTATCTTATTTGTGTTTTAGAACCAGCGACAGCGATTTACAGCGTTTTTGCACGATCCAGAAGATCGCTGATAAACTTCGATATGTCCGATTGCGGGCGTTTGCAGACTGACAGTAATCTCTACACGGCGAGAAAAGAGTGGTTAATAGCGCAACAATTCAGTGCTCAGTGGTATAGTTACAATTAAATGAGATCTTCTAATGTCATCTGTGTCCATGTCCAGAATCTCGTCAATATCCACATCAATAGCTTCGCTCTGCAACGGATTTCGGAAGGTATTATTATTTCGAATTCTACAAATATCGGATAGTTTACTAACCGGTGGATCGAACAGCTTCTGCAGCTCATCGTACAGCCACATTTCCACGGCCAGGCGCTTCCGGATCAGACTCATCTGATGTGAGCCGTATTTGGCTGTGAGGAACTTTTCGCGGCGCTCCTTCACCTCCGCCCCCTTCTCGTTGAAGTTGACGCGCAGATTGGTTCGGTTTGGCGAACGCTCGCAATCATTCATTTGCTCCAAGCCGCACTGCATTTTCCTGGCTATTGAGTTTACAGTTGCTGTAGTTGTAGTCGTTATTGGATGTTTAATATTAATTAACACGGCAGCGTTTGTTGAACTTGCAATTGTCCGCTCTGTGCAGCCACAATTAATTGGCGTAGCTGTAATTGAAAGCAGACGGAAAATTGGTTTTAGAAACACAAAACAAAATAAATATCGTACATGAATGTATGTTTATATAGATATGTGTAGGTTTAGGTTTTTTATTATACCCTGTATTTTAAAAAAGCACAAAAGGGTCTATTAAATTAGTGCATATAGGAAATTGCTGTAACATCCAAAGGGAAGATTTTCATGCCCTACAAATTATGTGTATTCTTGTTCAGAATGACGATATTGAGTTCCGTCCTTATGAACACCTAGATCTCGAAAACTAATATAACCAGAAATACTATTTCTGGTATGTAGGTTCTTCCCCTTTGCTGTACGCCAGCGATGCCCTCGCCGTTGCTCTCGTAGCTCCTTTACTTTTGCAATTGCTTTTTCTTATGCAGTGAGCAGCTAGTAAGTGTGAGTGCTCTTTCTCGAATGCAAAGCAAATTACAAGAACAATTGCGTGTATTTTTTTTATCATTCCACACATTCGCTGCCTATTCTGTTTATACATTTTGATCAGAACACAATTTCTGGAAATTTAAAAAAAAACAAGTCGGACGTAACCGACCGTAGGAGACCCTTTACTTTGAGTATATGTACATACAAACACAATCAGACGCACACACACTAAGCTACCCGCGTATGCAAGGCACACCCCCCCCCCCCCCTCTGCCTAGTGCGGCAAATTGTCTGTGGCATATGTCCGCTGTTTCTTATCCGATCGAAATAAAATTCACAGCGTCGATAGAGAATGTCATAAACTAGTTAAATACCAAATTACAAATCAATAGATTTAAAACTGTGGCTACAGCAGCTTTTTGCGGTTTGCGGGGGAAGGGGGGGAGATATCCAAAATCTAAAACAAACTCGTGCTGCTTACTGAATAGGGGAACCTGAATCCCGAATATGGTGTCTCTAGCTCTTATAGTTGCTGAGATCTAGGTGTTCATACAGACAGACAGACAGACAGACAGACAGACAGACAGACGGACAGACAGACAGACGGACAGACGGACATGGCTATATCGACTCGGCTTGTCGTCCTGATCAAGAATATATATACTTTGTGGGGTCTGCCACGCCTCCTTCTGGGTGTTACACACATTTCCTCTTTGCACTAAACTAATAGACCCTTTTTACTTTTTTAAAGTAAAGGGTCTAAAAATTAAGTACGTAGCCTATAGCATACTCTATCGATGAATTACATCCCGATCGGCTAAAAGACAGTGAAGATATGTAACAGACAAACTGGTCAAACTGGAAGGAGAAGAAATGGCTTGTGAATACGCGCTTAGTTTACCTCTGTGTGTGAGGCAATAATGCAATGATTATTAAAACACAAACTAAAAGGTCTTCTGTCGCTTACGCCCGACTGTAGTCCTCCGCCCCACTGATCTGCCCCGTCCTTAGTGGTTTTTTAATTGAATTAAATTTAACATTGTGTAATTGAACAGCAGTTTCCTCATGCCGCATGCCACATGCCACATGCGTCATGCGCGGAGCTGCAATCCCAATACCAATTCCAGTTATGAAAGCCCATTTCGACCCAAAGGCATTTTCAAATCCCCGCGTCTATGACTCATGCGAAAGCAACAAGAGCTCCCTACTTGGCGTAGGAGAGAGGGGGAGGCTCCTCTGCCTCTCTGCTTTCGGCCTGGCTTTGAGTAGGGGCGTGAGCCATACAGTCCGCCTCTGATTCATGGCGCGACGCTTTGTTGCCGCTGTTCGCTGTTCTCTTTATCTGTAGACAAGATTTGACATGCAAACTGGCAAAAGGCAATAATTGCTCTGATATTAGATCCCCCCGCACTCCGACTGCAGGATCGTATCAAGAGCTCTGCTCACTTTCGCGGCTAATTTAATTAATGTGTAATGCATATAATAAATGCGTCTCTGATTCGCTTTTAGCCACACCAAATTTGTCTTCTATGTGGGCTATGTAAACATATGCTCTCCGATTTGTCAGCTAATCAGCAAAACTCTCGCATCTCTCAGTATATATAGTATATATAGGTTAGTTGACTGAATGAATTTGTGCGCTGACGAAGATAAATGAGAACAGGCAGGAAAACTTATTTTCTGGCAGTTCAAAGTATGTCAAATGATTTATAATTGAAATTAAGCATGATTAAAATTAGAAACTGAGTATTTTACTTCCACATCGGCGCCACAACTTTTTACAATCCAATTTCCTGCAACATTTCAAAACAAAAAGTTTTCACAACTTTTTAGGGCTTTGAGCGCCAGCAATTTGTTGTGGCGTTTTTATCTTTTCAAAAAAGTAGAAACGAGTATACTTTTTCCTAAAGAAATCCCGTTTAGTCATACTACAATTTATATATCTTTGGCTAAACAGACACTCTACATTATAGATAATAGCATTATTTGTTTAAATATTTGTAGCTGCAAGTGCTTCCCAAAATTCATTAAATTGGCTGCGAAAATTAGCAGGAATTAGCAAAGCGTTTGAAAATTAATTTGTTTGTATGGAAAACAACAAAAATTATTTATTTATCGTTATCTTAGGTATTTCGTAGAAATAGTAATAATTTTGAAACATTTTAAAATGATAGAGCATGAATCTTTAAAGCAAAGTAGAATCTGGTATTACTATAACCAATTATTTATTTACTAATAAATAGAGAATTAAAATACTTTATTTATTTATTTCTTTTGTGCGTATAATTAGAGTATTATCCTAGTCGTTCTGAGAGTTATTGAAAATCTAAGTTGATTCAAAAAAGTAGGGGACCTAACTTCAGATAAAATCAATTTATGAAGAAATGAAATGCCAAGATTTATAACTTTTATAAATTATTTTAATCCAAATCTAGTTAGGGTCTAGGGTTAACCGATAACGAGAATTTAGTTCAACGTTAGACATTATGAGATAGTTAAGAAACCGGCATTATTTGCATTAAGATATATTTATTATACCCTGTGCCCATTTGAAAAATGGAAAAAACAGGGTTAATAACTTTGTCAGAATGTATGTAACAGGCAGAAGGAGGCGTGGCAGACCCCACAAAGTATATATATTCTTGATCAGGGCTGAGTCGATTTAGCGATGTCCGTCTGTCTGTCTGTCTGTCTGTCTGTCCGTCAGTCCGTCTGTCTGTATGAACGCGTCGTTCTCAGCAACTACAAAAGCTAGAGATGCCGTTTTGGTTGCTATAGATAGGTAGTTATCTTACGCAGATCAAGTTTATTTCGAAAATTGGATGCCACGCCTCCTTTACGCCCAAAAATCAATAAAACTCACATAACCTCGAATTTTTAACACAAAAAGTTGAATAACAAGCGTAATATTAAACATAGAAGGTTGTTATTTGGAACATAAGCTCTCTTGTATTATATTTAACTATCCTGAGAAGCGCATTGAAATCGGTTAAGAAACACAGGAGATATAGGCTTCACAATAGTTGAACTTAAAAGTTCAGAAACAAGCGTAATATTAATCATAGAATGTTGTTATTATTGAATATATATTCTCGTATATTATATTTAACTGTCCTGAAAAGCGCATAGAAATCGGTTTATAAACAAACGAGATATGGGCAATTCTCCCAAAAAGGGGCCACCTAAAATTGAAAAGTTATCGAATCTTTTCGGCATTGATATATGTTATAGCCCTAGCGAAACTAAAAATTTTGATATGGCGTTTGGGGGGGTGGGGGGCGTGGCTCCCACGTTATAGGGTGTCAAAGTTTTGGGTAGTATAATTTTCAAATGTTAATAACTCTTACAAGGCTAAACCGATTTGAACATACTATATGTCGATTTCATATAGAATTGTCTAAATTTTCATAAAAAAATATTTTTGTTTTTTTTAAATTAATTTTTTATATTTAAAATTAAAATTAAAATTTTTTTTTTAATTTTGAACCCTGAATGCCCCCTTCGATTTTTTTCTAAAATATCTCAAAATGATCCTTACTTCATTACCTAAGTACCTGCCAAGTTTCGTTTTGGGACATAATAATAATTATCAAAATCAGTACCTTACACACCGTATAGGAGACACGATTTTCATTGACCGTGCGTTACAAAATCACCTGTAGCGTCCATGTTTCTGGCTGTCCCAAAACGAAACTTGGCAGGTACTTAGGTAATGAAGTAAGGATCATTTTGAGATATTTTAGAAAAAAATCGAAGGGGGCATTCAGGGTTCAAAATTAAAAAAAAAAATTTAATTTTAATTTTAAATATAAAAAATTAATTTAAAAAAAACAAAAATATTTTTTATGAAAATTTAGACAATTCTATATGAAATCGACATATAGTATGTTCAAATCGGTTTAGCCTTGTAAGAGTTATTAACATTTGAAAATTATACTACCCAAAACTTTGACACCCTATAACGTGGGAGCCACGCCCCCCACCCCCCCAAACGCCATATCAAAATTTTTAGTTTCGCTAGGGCTATAACATATATCAATGCCGAAAAGATTCGATAACTTTTCAATTTTAGGTGGCCGCTTTTTGGGAGAATTGCCCATATAAGCGACGTAATATAGCATGCATTGCAAGCGCAGCCGCTATACGTGTGGGAATAGCGTGCGAGAGGGACAGCAATACCAAGCATGTTGCTTGGCGCTTGAATTGTGCGTGTGTTTGAATATTTGACGTTAGTTAGTTAAATAGCAAGCGTAATATTGAACATAGAATGTTGTAATTTGAAACACAACTCTCTTCTATTATATTTAACTATCTCGAAAAGCGCATTGAAATCGGTTAATCAACACAAAATTTAAATTAATTAAATTATATGTAAAATATTTAAATACATTTTATACTGTATTTGCGAGCGCGCAGCGCGAGCTTTGGCACAGGGTATAAGACAGTCGGGCCCGTCCGACTGATCTGCTCCGCCCATTCTGGTTTCAAACTATATTTTTTTAAAAATTTGTCTACGATAAAACTCTTTAATTGAAATCAAGCAGACGAGTTTTTATTTATTTTTAAATTGATTATCCCTGTTGCAGACATGCGCTTTAATTTGTAATTGGTTAACGTGCATATATATTGGGAATTGGTCAGTTAAAGTTAATTGAATCGTGTGGCATTTGAAATGCAATCCGCTGTCAAAACTGGCAGAGTTCACATGGCATGGAGGGCTGTGGCTTTACCTGCGGCTCTGTTCATAGAGCCTATGTAATTTGAGGCTAGTTGCATTTCCTTTCACAACGAATTAGCGGGCAAATGTGAAGAGCAGCACGGGCTAAATCGACTCGAATCAGTTGAGTTCTTGGCTAAAAAAAAAGAGCGGCAGCTAGAGCTGTTTGCACATGTGAAAATATGCATCGCTGCCCCATCCCGGAAGTTTCCGCACCGCTGCACATGCGGTGGGCGTGGGGGCGGGGGCGGGGGCGGGAAATGGGGAAATCTGTGGCGTCTGTCGACAGTTACAATGTAGGCACAATTATTCGTGTAGTTAGTTACCTAGAGCGATTGCGGAGCATGCAACGTGTTGCATGTGTGTTTTTATGCGGCCATTTCGACATCATATTTATGCAAAGTTTGTTGTTGCCACAACGTTAGATGTGGCAAGCGAGCCTAATAACAATAATAAAGAAACAAAAAGCAGCTAAGAAGCAGCAAAGCATGCCATGTACTTTGAGCTAGATCTCGCCATCTAAACTAAAAAGATTGCAGTTTTCCCCAACTTTTTTGCATTCCTCAGATAATGTTTACTTTATGCAAAAACCCCCGCTTAGATCCCACAATTATGGCCAAAGTTAAGCGACGTTTTGAGCTGAGAACACGACATAAATCAGCGGCAAGAGCCTGGGAAGTGCAGAAATGCCCAGCATAACATAACATACTCCTCTCATGTCAATGGACTATCATAATATGCACTAGGCCAGCGGATCTGCTCAATTAGGCTTGATGTAAGGCAATTTCCGGTATAAAATACGCCAAAAAAAGGGGGCTGAAAAAAGTGGGAAAATGTTATAAATATGTGGAAATATACCTATGGCGAGCTGACTCGTATTTGGCCAACAAACCAAACCAAACCAAACCAAATGGACTAGCCAAAGCACAGTGGTCTGCTTTATAGGCCAAAAATGAAACAATAAATGTTTGAATTTTGAATCCACATACGCCTAAAACCTAAAGTTATTTAAGCGAAAATATTATAAAAGCTAAATTAAACTGCTGAAATTAATATTAATATTAAAGTTGAAATTACAGGCATTATGTTTTTATTAATTCTAATCTATTTTCAATTTATATGTGATTGTAGCAATAAATGTTCATAAATCGTAATGTTTTGAATTCAACAGAATGAGACATTAATATTTAATTAAGTTGAAAGATTCATTGCCTCCATTTAAAGATTCTCGGTTGTTAAAATCAGTTGCATGCTGTACGCTTTCTTCATAGAAGATCTAAGTCTAGTTTTATTTTATATTGTGTGAAAAGCAGTCACAATTTTAAAGCTACAGATTTATCATTTGGCATGCACGTAGACCATAATTTTCGCTATCGACCGTGCGATTTGCATTTCGATCGGGTAAGAAACCTCGAAAATATTGTACAAAAAATGTGTTATTATTATTATTTTATTTTAAGAAGCCAAATATTAAAGTCAAATTATCTTAAAAAAAAAAACATGTATATAAATTTGAGATTGTCGGCCGATAGAGATTTTTGGTAAAAATTTGATGACAGTAGCACCACTGTGGAAAGGCCCCATTTAGCCGTCTCGTATTACACGCTCTGGGACTCGTTCTTTGTCTCGGGGGCACGCTCTTTCTCCATTCCCCTCTCCCGCCTTCGCTTTATTTCTCTATTTCACCCGGCCGACATGCGAGTGACAAGTTAAACGTCGGTTTCATAATTGCTTATGACTCCTAAGTAAATCTGGTATCAGATTTCGCCACTCTGTGGGATTTGGAATTGAATGTGTGCTGAGAAGTGAGCGCGTAACTCAGCGAAAAAACGAAAAAATCAACTCGACTCATTGTTATTTTTAGTTAATGGCTGGAACATTATTTATTTTTCTTTTTTAATTTTCCGTTTGTTATGGTTTTAGACGCGGAAATCTTGCCGCATTGCTATGTGTATTGTATGTGGTGTGGCAACTGTGTGGCAATTGGCCCAAAATTGAATGCAACTTCAAACTATTTCGATACGAATTTCCCACACGGTGGCAATACGCTTTAATTCAGCTAATGCCAAATTGAATTTTCCTGCTTTTTGCGTGGGCTCAAGCCCAAAATATCAAGGGGCAGCGACTGCCTTGTGGCGTGTGGCAAGTGGCAGGTGGCATGTGGCAGGAATTGGGTTATGGTGCCAGGCTCGTGATGTCCCTGTTGCCATTGACATTTTTGTCGCTCGCTTTTTTATATTATTATTATTTTTGAAAGGCGCGAAGTATGCCCGAACAGAGACATATGTTTTCCACCTCACTCCTTGTCCCCTCTCATGTAGGTGTGGAGTTCAAAATGTCACAGATAAAATTGATCTGAAATATTTTTATAAATAAGCCCAGCGAGCTGAGTGCATATATATTTTATTCTTTGCCGTGTCAAAATGTCAAGTTTTTAATAAAAGCAATGTATAAATGTCATTGGCACAGCGAAAACTGGGTGAAGGCATTAAATAAACAAGAAAGTTAAGCTGATTTTTGACAGTTTATGTATAGGTTATACAGAAAAAAAGAAAATAATATTACTTATAACTTGCAGGATTTGTAGCCATCTAAAATTATTATTATCTAAAGTCTAAAATTATTATTATCTAAAGTCTCAAATTAAGATTATTCTCAAGATTGGGAACTCGAACAATATTAAAATATTTAATGCAACAAACAATTCATTCCCAGAGCTTACTTTGAAAACCTTTTCTTAACACAGATAAACTTTTAATAAAGCATAGCTGCAGAATCTTGAATCTTTTCTGATCTGATTCGAATTCCGTTATATAAAGGCTTCATGTTCAAAAATGTATGATTCAGCGTCTACATCATTTATTTTTGTTCCGGTATATTTTCTTAATTGGATTAAATGAAGAAATAAATTTAATTTAGCTTTTTTTAAGTATAACAATTTCAGTTTCGATCCAATGTTTGTAGTAGCCTCTAAATAAGAATATTCTTTCAAAACAAAGCTTTAAAATGTATCTTGTTTTGTTCCAGAAGTAAAGTACAAATCGAAATAGAATCGTGCATGAATTCCGATTAATTGAGGCAAAAAACGGGACGCCAGAAATTATTGATTCAAGTACGAAATTTCTTGATTTTTCTCACAGTATATCTATAATTTACAAATTTTTCATCTTTGAAGTTTTTCGTAGTAGAGTTAAATATATGTATAACACATTTGACGACTTAATGATTATGCCTTTGGCCAGACTACAACCATGCGCACCATGGCATATAAAAGCCTTTCAGATTCAATCAGTTTTGGGCTAATCAAATTTCATTTGACTCTGTCAAAAGAGACGACCAATTAACAAACGCAAATTTGATGAGCCATCATATTTGCAAAAGTGGAAAATAAAGAGCAAAGGCAATAGCAATAGCAATAGCAAAAAGTATAGCCGAAAAAGCTACTTCAATCAGCAGCAGCAGCAACAACAACAACAACAACAAATCGGTAACAACAGCTTCCATCTAATTGATTTTTAAGCATCGCCAAATCGGCACACCAGGGGGCGCCCTCAAGAGCGGCAGGCACATCTTTTATGGCATTACGTGTGCATGTGTGTGTGTCTCGTTTGTGTGCGTGCTCCGTCTTTTTTTGGCTCCCTCTGCTGCCCTTTTACGGCAACATGCAAATTAAAATGCCGTATAGATCCGAAAAGTGGCGCAATTGCCGTTAAGACCTTTTACGACTTGAACTTGGCCAGCTTGAGCGATGTTTATTTTCATTTATGGTCCGGCGCCTAGTTTTCAATTTTATGTAGATTTCAAGGAAATTAAGGCGCACACCTAATTATAGCTCTACTTTATTGATAGTTTTATGCATTTATGGTGCATTGAAAAACAGTTTATTAAAATAATAGTACACTCAGAAAAAAGAAGAACGGGCCGTTCTAAGAATTGAAGTTCTAAAATTAATCCTTTTTCGTACTAGAATTTCAAATGAACTCTTCGTTCTTCAAATTTCTTACTCTTAGAGCATTTCGTTCTAAATCTCTAAAATGACCGTTAAAAATTTAAAAGTAAGAAAAAAATTCTTAAATTAAGAAAACAAGGGATTAAATCAAGAACGTTTCGTTCTTATGGCAGACATGCTCAAATCCTGAAGTCAAAAAATCGTGATCAAGAATATTCATTCTTACTTTTAGTACAAATCGTTCTTGACGGATAACGGAACATTATTGATTTTTGTGTATTTCTTGAAATTTGTCTGTACCTAGAATTCTGCGCTTGTGTGTGTGAGGCAACGCTGCGAAACGCAGTTCGTCTCCGCTGCTGATCACTTGATTTTGTGACGTCGTGAGTGAAGGAAGCAAGTGAAGCAAGTGAAGCAAGTGAATTGAATTACAAAATATTGTAAAATAATAAAACAATTATAAAATGAGTGCTAACGAAGAGAACAGTGACGAGGATTTAGTAAATTTTCTAAATGAAATAAAGTTAATTGAAGTTTTGCCTTATTTACAAGGTAAGTTATTAATTGTGAAATTGTAAAAAGTGACGCGCATTATGTATGTATGTATGTATGTGCATAAATATGTATATACATACGTGTTTGGCCTGTGCAATGTGTATACATGTATGTAAATACATACATATGAATATTGTGAAATTGGAAAAAGTGACGCGCATTATGTATGTATGTACGTACATATGTATGTACATACATACATTTTCGGTCAGAATACATACAACGTGTAATATGTACATACATATTGCACTTTGTCTGTATACCGACAAAAAATGTATGCACATATATACATATGTATGTATGTTCATATTGCGCGCCGAATTTCATAATTTCACAATATTCATACGTATGCTTGTGTGATTTTATATTGTGTTGGGTATACATATGTATATATGTATGTACATATGTATGCATATGTAGTGATGCCATATGTATGTACATATATTTATACTCCGCATCGAATTTCATCATTTCCCGATATTTATGCGTATGCTTATGTGTGCAGTTGCCAAGTCAGCTTTTTTCCCGCCAACTTTTTTTTTTTAATTTTACAAAGTTTTTACTAAAATAAGAAACTTTATTCATTATTTTTATTGATATTTGGCCATAACACCTTTTATTTAACGCACACACCCAAAAATAATTTAGCTTTTTTCTTGTTTGTTTTTGTTTTAGATGTTAGTTGCTTTTTTTTTTTTTCCCCCGCTAAAAACTCTTTTTTTTTGTCAGCGTTTTTTCTTTCTCGTGCGTAAATAAAAAAAAATTATTTAAATTATTGTTTAAATTATTTATTTACATTTATTATTTATATAAATTCGCTTTTATTTTGAAATAGCTGCCAAGGTCACTTTTAACCGTTTGCAGTTCATCACTGCTGATGACTTAAAGGAAGTTATTCCTTTTTTGGGGCCGAGAGCAGAATTTCGCGAGAAGTTATTCGCTTGGAGAAAAATAAAGGTAATTAATCTATACAAAAAAATTAAACTTAATTTCTAATTTTGTGTTTTTGGCTGTTTTTTCAGTATGAAAGTGATACACTCACTGTTGCCACAAATGTGGACTCCTGGCTAGAATTTTCTCAGCATTCGTCATCTCAGCAATCCCAGTTATCTCGGCAAAAATATAACGGAAAGGAAGTGCTTAACAAAAGTTTGATATGTTTGCTCGAGCAGTCGTATAAGGGCAAATCGTTATTGGAGTATCAAGGTTTGAAGAAACCATTAACTGAAAATTTAAGGGAGCATCTTATGAATATATTAATAGAAGATGTTATTGAACATAACATTGTTATAAGAATTCCCGATTTTCCGCTGTTAATAGACGAAATATGTTTTTATTTTCCCAGTGAAATTAAAGAAAAGGTAATATATTTTTACTTTCATCTCACAAATATTATTGAATTCTAATACATTGACTTCCTTCTAGGACCGTTATTTTATCGCTCGACATGGGAAAAATAATCCGAGTGGCTTATTGTATTCCAAATACAAAAATAGGCGTAGTAAGATGAGAAAACTTGATTGCTCTTCTGAATGCTCTTTGGATGGACAAGAAAACGTTCCAAATAATCAAGTGGAAATTGATGTGTCGATTGCCGAGGCCTATAAAAAAAACCTGGAAAAAGACTGTGCAGATTGGGGAGCAGTTTGTGAAAAATGGAAGAGCACATACCAAATACGACAACGGGATATTAAAACCCTGGATAGCGTGGATTTTTTGACAGATTGGCCAAAGCTATCGCATGCTCAAGCAAATGAATTGGTAAGAACTATTACTAATGATTAAATTGTTCATTGTAATTTGCAATATTAATGCTATATGATATTTCGCAGATTGATATTGACTTTGATATTATGTACCCGGAGAAGAAAAATCTGCTGACATCAAGATGGGACAGTTTTAAAACCAAAATATTCGCTTATTACGACCGTAAAATAACAAATGATGCTTGCAAGCAAATGCTTTCCATTGCTAAATATTGCACAAATAAAGGTAATTTTCAATTGGTTCTAATATTAAATTTTATTATATGTGTTTATATGTTTATTAATTTTGTTTGTTTTATAGATTCTCAGGACTACTTGGTAGCTACACTTCTCAATGGTGTTCTGCCATCGCATACGCGATTTTTGAATGAATGTGGGAAGCGGACCAAAAAAGCATCTATAGCAGATAGCCAGGAGAGTTTTGTGCTGCGGTTGGTTAATCTTAATGATTACCAAATTCAAATTGCCAGAATAATCAATAAGTATTATTCATTAGGGTTGACTATTCAGCCTTTTATTATTGTTGAAGGATCCTCCGATTCAGAAATCAAAAGATTTTTTGTTTATTTTAATAACAATTTGATTTGTTTAAAAAATTTCATTGAGTGTGTCGACACTTGTTTTAAAATATTTCATACCATGTCTCTTGATTATCCAAAACCTTGCCAGCCAACATGGCTATTTATTCAAAAGTATTTCTATAATATATATACACCATTTGATGCAAAACTTGGGAACATTACGACCCTGATAAATTTTTTGGAGAATAATTAAAAATTTAAAAATGTATACATGTTTTCAATGTTCCAAGTGCTTTTCAATGCCAGATATTCTCATATCGCATTTTAAATTATCACACTCCATGACAACAAAAGAGCTTAAACTAGAGTGCCGACAAAATGATTGCCATCAAGTATTTACAAGCTTCTGCACTTTTCGAAGACATTTAAATAGAAGTCACAAAATAAAAGGCAATAAACAAAACAATTCAGCTTGTATGCAAACTCCACTTAAATGTAGTAATTTAAATCAAATTACATTAAATCAAAATGACTCTATGATAAGTTCTCAAAACCACACACATATTGACCAAATAAGTTCCAATGTAAAAAATCCATGTAATATTAATTTTAAGTTTACTGATGTAGCATCTATAAGCCATCTTAAAAAGCAGGCAGTTATTTTTTCTTTAAATTTGTATGAAACAAATTTTTTACCTCGAAATATTGTAATATCGTTGCAAAAGTCGATAACAGATTTAACAAAATGTATTGCAACCGCTATTAATAGCCATTTAAGTGACAAAATAAGTAATGAACTTGAAGAAATTTTTAATTTTTGCGAAAATCCTTTTCAATTGATTAAAACAGAGCATTTGTTTTTTAAGACTTTGAAAGAATTCAACTTATATACTGAACCAAAAAAAATTTTAATTAACAAGAAAATATCAGTCATTGTTGCTCATGGAAATCCTGTGTTAGGTCCAAAGTCGTATTACGTTTGTTTAATGCCCTTGAGGTTTATGATGAAACGCATTTTTGAAATACCTAATCTTTTAAGCGCGACACTGAATAATATTGAAAACAGTAAACTTAAGTCAAATATTACAAATTTTTGCAGCGCTGATATTTTTAAAAATCAGTTAAAACAGTTTAACGCCGACATAATTATACCCTATAATTTGTATTTTGACGACTTTGAAATTGATAATCCGTTGGGTAGTCATAAAATGTCTATCTGTGGTTGTTATTTCAGTTTTCCTCTATTGCCTTATCATCTAATTTCCAAACTAAAATATATATTTCCAGCTGCTTTTATATCCACATCGACTTTAAAAAAATACGGTAATGATTGTTCATTTCATCATTTGGTCGAGGAGTTGAAGGCACTGGAAAATGGCTTGGAAATTAATGTAGGCAATGAAGTAAAAAAAGTTCATTTTGTTTTGGGCCTAATAATAGGAGATAATTTGGCGGTAAATGGCATTAATGGTTTTGTTACATCGTTTATTGCAAAAAGATATTGCCGAGGCTGCAGAAGAACAAAGCCACAAATGCAATGCGATACTTCTGAAGCTCAGGAATATTTGAGAAACACAGAAAACTATCATTCAGACTTACAATTAAATAACTTTCAAGTAACTGGGATAAAAACGGCTTGCATTTTTAACGAGTTAACAAATTTTAAAATAACAGAGCGTTTATGTTTTGATTTAATGCACGATCTTTTTGAAGGGGTATGCAAATATGACGTTAGCAATGTGCTTCTTGCATTAATTAAACAAAAAATAATATCTGTAAATATTGTTAACAGTCGAAAAGAACTTTTTCAATTTGGTGAAATAGAAATCGGAAATCAATCATGTCCTCTTGATCTTGTTCGCCTAAAACACAATAATGTAAATATGTCTGCAAGTGAAATGCGCTCATTTATTCATTTTCTACCGCTGTTTATTGGAGACTTAGTGCCACACAACAATCCTGATTGGCAATTAATTTTAATTTTGCTTGACATTATTCAAATACTGTTTAAGTGTGACTACAACAGTCAAGATTTAGATTATCTTCGAAAACTAATAACAGAACACCATTTAATTTATACAAAATTGTATGGCCAATTAAAGCCAAAGCATCATTTTATGGTACATTACCCCAATGCTATAAATAAATGTGGACCTCTTAAATATTTGTGGGCTATGCGATACGAGTCAAAGCTAAGAGAGTCAAAATTGTACACACACAACATCACTTCCAGAATAAACCCAAGCTATTCAATATCCATTAAAGCCGGTTTAAAATTTTCAAAGTTTTTACTTGAACATGAAAACGGTTACGATCCGATTTTTTCCTTAAAAGATTTTCAAATTTTAAATCTTAGGAATGAAGTTTACTTTAACAAAATAATAAACACACAAGAAAATGATATTGACTTTTCTAAATGTAATGTTTGCTATGAAATTAATTATAAAGGTACAATTTACAAAGAAAATTATTATATAGCGAAATATTGTTGTAATAAGTTAGAATTATATAGAATTATAAGCTTTATAATTTATGAAGAAAATGTTTATATTGTAAGTCAACAGATCTCTGTATCAGTTTTAAATAATCATTACCGTGCTTATGAAGTTGGTGGTTCATCTGATAAGTTTTTTATAAAAAATATTGATGAATTTAATAGTACCCCACTTCATATATATCCATTAAACAATGGAAAATCTTATGTTCGATTTAAATATATTTAGTCAATAAAATTATAAAAAATTAAACAAATTCTTTTAATCAGACAAATCGTACTTTCTTTTAGACTAATATTGTCTTAATTCAAGAACATATTGCGCTTGTTTTAAGAGTAGACATTCTTAATTCAAGTATAAATCGGGACAGATTTAAGAATGAATCAAGATTAATTGAAGCTAAAAACGAGATTGTTCAAAGAACTATTCGGGCTAAAAGTTAGTACAAACAAGGATTAATTTAAGAGTGATTTGCTCTTATTTTTATCTAAAAAGTTCATAAAATAAGAACATTTCGTACTAAATCTAAGTGGAAATGGGAACTAATTAAGCCTGATACAGGATTAAATTAAGCGTAAAACGCTCTTAAAGACAAGTCTAAAATCGTTCTATATATCCAAAACGTTCCTCAAAGCAAGAATTGTAAGAACGCTCTTAAATGTAGAGTTTCATTCTTTAAACAAGAAATTTCGCGCTTGGCTGGGTTTTGACACCGCAAATTCTAGGTTTAAGTACGATCGCTCTTGATTTTTCTCTCGGTGTATAATAAGTAGGCTGAAAATAAAAAACATTTTTTGTAGAACTTTATTTGTTTTGTTATTTTTATTATACGATGTACCCGTGAGATGCGGAAAATCTGGATTAATAACTTTGGAACAGTCTCCTACTGTCAGTTACGTCCGACTGAACTGCTCTATCCTTATTGGTTTTTGTTAAAATTACTCTCTGTTTTATTTATTTTTTAAATAGGTATCAAAATATCTATTATTTTTATATATGTATTTATACCCTGTGCCCATTTGAAAAATGGGAAAACAGGGTTAATAACTTTGTGCGAATGTATGTAACAGGCAGAAGGAGGCGTGGCAGACCCCACAAAGTATATATATTCTTGATCAGGATGACGAGCTGAGTCGATATAGCCATGTCCGTCTGTCTGTCCGTCTGTCCGTTTGTCCGTCCGTCCGTCTGTTTGAACGCGTCGATCTCAGCAACTATAAGAGCTACAAAAGCCGTTTTGGTCATTTCTGAAAGGTGTATACCATACGCAGATCAAGTTTGCTTCAAATCTTGGATGCCACTCCCCTTCCGCCCACAACGAGCATATAAAGAATTCATTCGCCAATTTAAGAGACACAAAGCGAGTTATATAAATTCTGTTTTCAGTTTTTTGTAGGTCTACATCAGGCGCAGATAGGGCTGTTTTCAAATTTTGGATGCCACGCCCCTTTTACGCCCTAATTCATAAAAACTGAATAACAAGCGTAATATTGACCATAGAACGTTGTTATTCGGTATATATACTCTCTTCTATTATATTAAACTTTCCTGAGAAGCGCATTAAAATCGATCAATAAACACAGGAGTTATAGGCGAAACAATATTGCAGGGCGTTGCTCGCTCACTAGCAGCGCGGCCAATTAAGCGGCACATATAGGAAACGTAGCAGAGACAGCATTGCTGCTACGCTGCATATGACAGTTTTATAATATTTTGTTTTTAATATATTTAACTATCTTGAAAAGCGCATTTAAATCGTTTAATAAACAAAATATAAATAAATTAAAAAATGTTAAATTAAATTATATACTGTATTTGCGAGCGCGCAGCGCAAGCTTTGGCACAGGGTATAAGACAGTCGGGCCCGTCCGACTGATCTGCTCCGCCCATTCTGGTTTTTACTTGTAAACCTAGAGCAATAAAAATAATGAATAAATCTGCAATAGAATTTTACATTTGTGCGCTTTTATGATTTATTTCTGTCTAAATTTTGCACGCTTGTTGCTTTTGGTGTGATATATTCCAAGTGTTTTTTGAACGACTGCCAAATGGGTTTGGGCCATGCGATTCGATGTTGCTTATGAATTTAGTTTTATTATATCTGGAGTTTATTTTAGAATTTATCTGCAAATGCAACGCATACTGTGTTAAAATGGGCTAATGACTGCGGTTTGCGGTTCGATTGAAACTGAAGCACATTGGCAAAGCATCTCAAAGAGCTAGAACTGAATGCAAGAAATGGGAAGAGATGAAAGGAGAAGAGAGAAGTTTTGTCTCGAAGCCAGAGGAAAAAACCGAAATAAAATCCAAACATGAATTTGCATAAACAAAGTCAAATACACAAAAGAAATGCAAATGGCAAGAGACAGAGCTGGAAATAGAAATACAGGCGGAGGGAGAGCCATAAAGATGGGTATCTTGGCGAGGTGTAGAGGTATAAATATGATAAGGCTATGAAAATGAGTTCATTAAGTCACAAAACCAAACTGAGCGTGGCATTAACCCATATTGAAATCAAATGCGCCAGAAAACCAGTTATAGCACATATGGAGATTTACAGGGAGAAATGAGGAAAGAGAGAAAGAGAAAAGTTACTCAATTCAGCTGAAGTGGCGAGCAAACACGCATTTGATTTTGTTATACGAATTCATTCATACACTCTTGAGTTTTTGAAAATGCTGGCAGTATTTCCCTTTTGGAGAAAAGTGAAATGTGACGCAGCTATGCTAAAATCAGTTCCAGTGATGTGGGGGCTTCGATATGAAAGCCAACAAATGTCTAGCTTTGTGTATGCAAATGTTTATGATTGGCGGCCTAAAACTAACAAAACCCTGAGAAACCAACAAAAACAGAACAACAATAACATAACTAAACCTGAGAAATTTATAGCCCGAGCGGGATTTCACTCGCGAATGGGATTTTGGTATTTTGGACTCTTGTCTGACATTACGATTAATAGTATATTATATTGTAGTTTGGCCGCATTACTCATACGTCGACTTATCACAGGCAGACACAAAACAAACATGCAAAACAAATACTATTATTAAAATAAATGCTTTTTTGTTAGTGCTACGGCAGCTGGCTCATTTAAATAAACATCAGCATTACATAAAAGAGCTGATAACCCGCAGCTGCCTCAATCTCACACTATCGTGCATGTATAAAATTTTCCATAAATAGTCATAAATTTCAATAATCGTTTTTCCCACAACGCAAAAAATAATGCGAGATTCAATGCCAATTGATTTTTTCTGTCTGCTTCACACCTCAATCATGATTGATTGACTGGCATATGCCACAACCTATCAATAAACTTAAACAGCGATGCTAATTCTTAGGCACAATGGCATCGAAATCAATTTTTGCGAATTTTTCGCAAGTTAAACTTGAATATATTCATATTTAGATTTATCAGCGGTTATTAACGAATCAAATTCAAATAAAATATCAGGCAATAAACGAGCCAACAATCTCAATCTATTAATCAAAATCACGCACTAATAGACAGATGCAAATACTAGATGTCAACGCCCTAAAAGAGTTCAGCTACAATTGAAGAATGATTGAACAAATGTAGAGGGCACACAACACTTTGAACTGTTGCTGTTAACGGCTTTTATAACCTTTTCATTGTTATGCATAAATTAAACTTAATTAGGTATTAAAAACAAATAAAAGTTGTACGAGTATATGAAGCGTGGCAAATACTCCGAGACTGCAAGATTGCAGCTATATTTTAAGGTTGTTTAAGGGAGAGAAACTAATAAAAATTGTACAGTTTGTGACTGTCAAAAAGCTAAAACTGTAACAGAGAGATGCATATAACATAGATTCTGTAACTCTGCGTTGGATGATATACTATGTAGCTTCTTCTATGCAGAAAACAGATCAAGTTTGTTTTATTTTAGATTAATAAAATAGTTCCGATGGTTGACATAAAGTCAAATTCAGTTTCATCATATTATTTATAAAATTTTTCAAAAATGTTTGGGGCTCAGTAAAACGTATTTCACAACTTATTCATCTCCATAAATTGTAACAGTTTTTAAGTGGTTTTCAATGATACTAAATAAATTTTAATTAAAAAACCCAGCAAGATTAATGTTTAATTTTATCAACCACTTTGTTGACTTTACAGTTAGCAGCAGTTTCAAGTAATTTTAGCCCGCATTTCCGGCAACTTGGCAACCCACACAGCGAAAAGAAAATAAATAGAAACAAATAAACTTAATTAAACCAAGAAAACAAGAAAATTTTCTATAATCAGCCGAAATACCATATATATAAGCACATTGTTCAGATATTCTGTTACATTCGTATCAAATATAACAAGAAGTCGAATGTATTCAATCACAAAATTTCACAATCTTCGTTATGAATATGATTCATTTGAGCTGTGTTTTGGCAATTTTCGATTGTTCTTTGCGCTGTTGTTCAAAAGTTAATTTGCCTTATTGTTTACTCATTTTACAGAGCTCTGTTGGAGCCCCCTACTTGGCTGTAATAAATTTTTGCGCACATTAAACAAAAAAATATACAAAACGAGGCACAAAACTTAAATGAGGTTGAACAACAAAAGCAAAAAAATAACAAACAAACACAGCAGAATTCAAGAGAATATAACATGGCTTATGGATAAATAATTACGAGTGAAAACACCTACAAGATACACGATCTGCGTGGTGTCAAGTAGCCAGGCCAATGGACAGAGCGTCAGTTAGCCAAGTTAAGGCAAGTGAAGTAAAGTCAAGGGCCATTGCGACAATGCCCGGTTCACGGAGTTTGTTGACCTCTGCGATATGAGCATATATCGCAGCTAGAACTAATGGACTCGTATTCAAATGCTCGCTGGCCAATGGCCAAAATGAAGTGTCATGCCAAAATTATATAACATAATGTGTATGTAATTTCTGTTAGCCAAAAAGTTTATCCAGCAAACTGTTTTGCCCTGTTTAGCTTCAAGTTAAATAAAAACTTTATCTCAGCCTCACCACTCGGCAAAGCAAAATACTAAAAACGGAAAACGGAAAACGACAACAAAATGTTTTTCCAGGCAATTTTTCGTATTTGTTGGTTAATTTATTGTTTGCGCAATGTTTTTGTGCCGTGCGAGATTGCGTCATGTGGCATGAAAACAAACATCCGAATAGGTGTGTGAGAGGTCTCGCTATGGATGAGATATTCTACTTGTGCTCAGGAAGAGAACAGGCACAAGTGGTGTGGTTTATAAATAGCTGGATTTTGTCATTGAGCTATAGACTGACCGGCTGTTTAGTTCAAATTGACAACCTATTCAGAAATATAATAAATATTTAGGATGTACAGAGCCAACTAGCAATAATGGGGCCGATCAGTCGACCGACTGTCGAATACCCTGTACCTTATATATTTATTAATATTTATAAAATATCATACGAAGCTCAGCAGCAATGCTTACTTTTTTATCTGCATCATCTTTCAATAAGGCACCAATCATCGTGAAGGCAAAGATTGTAATATTGTATCTATAATAACTTTGGTGTTTATTAATTGACTTCAATTTGGTTTTAAGGATAAATTAATATAACGAAAGAAAGAATATATTCTAGATAACAATCGTCTATGTTCGATATTACTTTTGTTATGCGGTTTTAATCTATTAGGTCGTTTAAGGAGCGGGCAACAATGCCCTGCCTACAATCCAAAAATGTCTTTTATAGTTTTCCAAATCTTCGAGTTCATGCAAATGTATACGCAGATGGACAAATAGGGCGATATCAACTCAGCTTGTCGTCCTGATTAAGAATATACACAATTTATTATATAGCTCTGCTTGTGACAAAGTTATTAACTCTGTTTTTACCCATTTGATTGGTACATGGTATTAAAACTAATCTATATTTTCTGATTTCATAAATTTCGCTTGAACTCAATAACACTCATTAAACTGATTACTCTTGTTTATCATAGATCAAAAGCTCAGAGAACAAACAAATATTCCAAGAATCGCAACAAACATTTCTCATTTCCGTAACTCTGACACTCCAGAGATACACTAGAGATAGTATTTACGCTTATCAAGAAATATGCAGTGCGTGTTTTTTATCAAAGTCAAATTTCTTGAGTCTACGAAGCCAACGTCAAGGCAGTCGATAGTAGTATAAACAAAACGCAGTTCTCAGAGCTACACAGTTCAAAGTCAAAGTCATTGAAGGGAATTACTAAAGGGGTTATGAGGGCAGAGGGAACTGCAGGAAGGTCTATCAAAATCGAACGCAATAAGAGAACTACAACGTGTTGTACACAGATGAATGCACTGAATGCGCTGCAGAAGGCAATCAAAAGAAAAATAAAGTTGAGGCGGGAACGAGCTGCTTTAATACAACTACCAGATACCCTATAAATACAAAAAAAATAGGAAAAATAATTCTTTATGAATCTTTTCAACATTAAATTCAAGATTCGTATAAAATTATGCTAATTAACGGCTTTATTTTTATAGATATATTTTTTATTATTTATTTAAACATTTGGATAATTCAATTAATTACAAAGGTAATTTTTAAAAACTTCTATGTTTTATATTTATTTATTAAATAAAGTTATATTTTGCACTGAAAAATAATAATAATTCAAACAGATCAGTGTCTACCATTTACAGGGTATATTCTTGTATACATTATGAACAATGTCTATAAATAAGTCTGCTTTTGATAAATAAATAATGCAATAGAAATTGTGCGGGTCTAGCTATAAAGCCAGCGTGCAAGCGCACTGAGCAGCCGTTGGGGAAGTTACGCCGAGAGGGAAGGAGGCGTGGAAAGGGTGGGGAAAGTAGTGGGCCAGTGTGACCAGCAAATCACGAGAACCACGCAAAATGCACGCAAACTTCGCATCGCCTCGCAGCGGGTCGTCGCGCTGCTTTAGCTCTTTATTTATTTATTAATGCGGCAATACATATATAGTTATAGTATGTGCACTCAGAAAAATAAGAAAAGAATGAACCTAGCATTAAAAGCAAAAATCGAGATTGAGTTAAATTAAATTCAGAATTAAGAACTAAGAACTAGGTACGAATCGTATCTTATTTCGATCTTGAAGGTTCATGAATATGGAAAACTTAAATTATTTAAAGCTTCTTCTTGAATCAAGAACTTTCTGTCTTATTGAATTGTGACACCGCAAATTCTTGTAGGACAACGCTTGATTTTTCTCTCAGTGTGTGCATAACGGCAATTGTTGGCCGCCTGGCCATGATTGGGGCCATAAAGACGTCATGCACAAATGTTCATATGCCCACAGCACAACTTGACACCAGCGTATTCATATGGCACTCGGACGAGTGTGTGAGTGTGTGAGTGCGGCCAGTGAGTGTAGCTTAATACTCGATTAGCGCGCAAAGATGCACAGCAATAGTCTGCAATGCCCGCTGCTATCGATAGCTCCATATGCTGCGTGGTTTGATGGCGGCGCAATCACATTACACATACGCCCGGTCTGCCCGGCTGTAGGTTAGAGTTCAATGAATCACACGAGCGTCTATGGCGTTTGTCTGTGATTGGGTTTGCTGCATGTGTACTTTATTGGCTGATAAGCGTTGAGTTGTGCCAGTTATCTGGTTGTTTGATGCCCGATTACAGGCAGTAATTACGAGCTCTATCTGGCAGAGATATTTATTGCGGTTGGTATAGTTTTTTAAGCGTTTCATGTTGATTTGCATTGTCTGTATTTGATTCGACATTTCATAAATCATTTGGCTGTTATATAAATTCGTATGCATAATGCAATTTATATTAGACACTCCTTCACACCGATGTCCATGCCGCCAGCTGCCCCCCTGCTCATTTGTATGTGTGGCAACGTTTCTAATTATAAGCGAAACAAACTGATTTTTATTATATGAATGTAGTATTTTTTCCATTATTATTTTTTTGGCTCTCTGCCCTTCTATTTGCTACACATTCGGTGCGCTATTTACTTTTCTCAGAGTGTGGTGTGTGAGTCTCGATCTCAACGAGTTACCGACGCGTCGTGTCTTACATTTCCGTTAAAAGAGACGAAAAAAACAGCCATGAAAAAATAACAAAAAACAAATTCAAGCAGCTTTTGGGCCCCTCACAGTATGCCAAACACGTCGCAGTTTCTTATTAATCTTTTTGACGAAATCGTTTCGTGAAACATGCTCACATTTTCAGACGTTACGTTTGCCATTTCTCTCACAGTTTTCAAAAGATTTTTGTATACCCTGTACCCATGGAATGTTTAAAACAGGGTTAATAACTTTGAGCAAATGTATGTAACAGGCACAAGAAGGAGTTACAAATTATACTATCTATTTTTGAGGAAATCTGGAAAACGAGCTGAGTTTATGAAGTCATGTCCGTTCATAATTCTATCTGACCGCTGAGATTTCGTAAATAAAGCTATGGGTACCTCATGTATAGAGAAATGCTACAGGGTATACGTGTAGTTATGTTTAAAAGTTTTTTTTAAATCTTATATTAAATTTTTATTATTATCTTTTTAATTTAATTTTGTTTTTTTTTTTTTGGCTAATGTTTGCACATATATTTTCATGCATTTGAAGTTTTGTTTAATTTCGAATTAATTTATTACTATTTATTTAGTGTTTCAGCATTTCAAAGCGTTATAATTATTGTTGGCTTGGGATCTTATCCTCGGTCCATGACTTCAAGCCAAGGTCGCTTTGTCTGTTGTTCTGAAAACTCAAAACACAAAAGCCAATCTTTAAATCTGCAAAACTCTTAAAGAGTCAAAATGAAATAAATAAATAAACCGAGGCGTATCTTTCAATCGATTTTCTGTTGGCAAATATTGCAAACAATAGCGGGCCAACGATGAGGTCAACTTTCAGCTGGTTGTATCTCAGTTAGGAAATGACTGTAAGATACATTTGTATCTGCTGCAGCACCTTGTAAGCTATTAATGACAAAGAACACAGAAAATACGTAAACATGTCAGAATTAAGCGCGTGTGTTCAATACTTAATGCATCTTGTGCTTAGTTTTTTCTACTTTTTGCTGTTATTACAGTTTAGTTTAGTTTTTTTTTTAGTGATTAGACACAAGCTGTGGCACATGTTATGGCAGCTATAAAACCAGGTTACAAACTGCAGTCCAGACACAACATAAAACTCACCAATGGCATACTTAAAATCCAGCACAGAAGTGCAGTAAGAATAACATCAATAAAATACGAAAAAGTGAAAAAACTACGGTTCGATAAAAAACAGTAAATAATGCGTTGAGCAGAAGCAGCAGTCGCAATGCTGCACTCAGAGAAATAAAGACCGATGCGTACTAAAAAATAAAGCGTTTTAATAAATCTGTTTTGGTTTAGAATTCAATTAACAACGGAATAAATAGTGTATAAAACGAATGATTACATTAAGAACGAATCTTTACTTATTCGAATTTTGAAAATTATATTAGGTATTTTCAGAAGAATTGCATTCTTGAATTACGAAATTTCTGTATTATTGATCTTTCGATACTGATTTTTCTCTCTGTGTGCGTACTGAGAACATATTTTCATTGAAAGCTTATCAACATTTGGTATAACTTGTATAAAAAGTGGTAAGAGAACTTAGAATATACTTGTAGGTTGATTAAATGGGATTTTTACGTTAACATCATAATATAAGTTTATCAGAATTAATATGGAGAAAATATGAATTAATTTGTAAGTTCTTACAAAATATTTAACTAGATTTTGCTAAGAAAAATAAAATATAAAACACAAAATATTATAATTTAATTTAAGGCATTTCCGATAGTCAAACATTAATAATTAATCTAGATATACGTTTGTCAACTTAAATCGATATTTATAATAATCAAAATTCCCATGAAACCGTCAAAGCTATAAATTTGAAATTTTTAAATCAATAATTCATGACTGGGCAATTTATATACATACATAAGTATATGTTATAGAATTACACCATCAAATTATTGAACAATTATATAATTAAAGATAAAATACGCATCTAATATCTATATATATTAATAAGGTTTAAGTCCCTAATTTAACTATTATTTTTTTTTAGCCATAGTTTGACCTTTTTTTTAATGCTATGGAGAATGTTTGGCAACATTAGTACGTAGTACTATCTAACGAGTCGAGTTTTTTCATTATTTTATCTCTAAAATTATTGACATTGAGCCCAGACCCACCATTTCAGAAACCCCTTATAAACTACTATACCGAGAGACTATTCATTTCATAGAATATTTTCATTCTATAGCGACTTTCTCTGCTCGTTTTAGTCCAGTTCTACTGTGCAATAAAATAGCATTGCTGTTTAACTTCTGTATTTGATTTGCTGCACATCTAATGATACAGACAACTGTTAGCTGTTAGCTGCTCCCTGCCCCCTGCCCCCCTGCTCCCCCATGGACTGGAACGAAACTTGCAACTGCGACTGCGACTGGGACTGGGACGGGACTGGGACTGGGAGCGAGTCTGAGCCAGAAGCGTGAAGCGCAGTTGCGTTTTCGTTACGTTTGGCTGAATGCGTAGCCAAGAGGCAAGAGAGGGGCAACAGCGGAGGGGCAGGCAGTGAGCCCATAGACGACCACCCTCCCTGCCAATAAAAAAGAGCCTCACATATGAAGTTGTAAATATGTAGGAGCTGCAGAAATAAACGAGGCAGCCACTGCATAAAATTCCACAGCTCGACACGCACACCATAATGTATCTATATAATATATATATTCTATGCCGCAATGTCTGGTCGGTACGGGAAACCGGGCAGGTGGCTAGGCGCCCAGGCCAGGCTCAGGCTCGGGCTGGGTCTTGTCTGGTCTGGTCGGTTCTGGAGGGAACGGGTCTGGCCTGGTCTGAATGGAACGCTTGACCGGCTGATGATGATGCGAGCGATTCGAGTCGACTCGACTCGACTCGATTGGCCTGGCCTGTTGGCTTGCAGTGTATCTATTGAATGTTTTCCGGTTCTGGGCAAGAAGAAAGTGCAGACAGCCTAAGGCGACAGCTACGCGCCATACATCAATATCAAAAGGCCATTAAAAATAATAATAATATTTATAATTGTTATTTACTTTGCGCGTTTTGGCAGCTTCCCAGTGAATCCACACACACAGAATTCGAATCTTAATTGTTTTTCGGTTTACTTGGTATTTTCACTTGAAGCGATTTTTAATTATTTTGTTACTTTTGGCTGTTTTAGGATTTTCCACTTTTCTGCGGCTACTTTCTGCTCAATGAAATTTTCATCTGCACCAGAGCACAATGAGGGCGCACACACACACACTGAATACAACTCACACTCACGCACACAGCTGGACGCGACACGAGACAAAGTGTTTGTTTGCTTAACTACTTTTGTGCAGTGTAGTTTGTTTCAAAGCGGCAAGCAACGACTAACGGAACCACAGCGCGCAACCGTTCAGCACCATCAAAAGTCTGAAACAGAACTGAGCACCGAAAGCTGAGGCGACCGAAATGCAGCCAGCGAGATACACATCAAATGTTAATGTTACTGCCGGCATGTTAGCCAACAGCCAGCGAGAGACCGAGAGACCGAGACACCGAGAGAGCGCGAGAACGTTCTTCATGCCTGTTAAGTTAACATAACATAAGCTCAGCGTGGACTGTGGGCCGTGCGCGTTGATTGACTGTTGATTTGTGGGCTTTCCATGGTGCGATTAATGACGAGAGCGCAGCGGATGGCCGCACACTGCTGCAACGGTTGAGCTTGGCTGGGCTGGCTGCCAGCGTTGCCAGACATAGCTAGAATTGCAATACAAAATATCCAATAATTAGCTTTAAATCAGTGTTGGCAGATATTGAGCGCCCGCCTAATCTTTATTCTAATTATAATAAAATATATTAGATATGATTTTATAAAACTGTCACACGCAGAGTAGCAGCAATGCTTCTTCTTCTTATTTTTTTATACGTGCCAGCTTGAACAGCCGCGCTGGTAGAGGGCTAGTAAGGGAACGTCTGCAATATAGTTTCGTTAATAACTTCTGTGTTTATTAAACGGTTTCAATGTGCTTTTTAGCATAGTTAAAAATAATATAAGAAAGTGAATATACCAAATAACAACCGTCTATATTTAATATTACGCTTGTTATTCTACATTTTGTGGTAATTTTTTCGATGGCTGTGTGGGTTTTATTGATATTGGGCGGAAGAGGGGTGTGGCATCCAATTTTTTTAACAAACTTGATCTGCATAAGATATGCACCTACCTATAACAAGAAGAACGGTTGCTCTAGCTCTTGTAATTGTTAAGATCGACGCGTTCATCCAAAGTTCGTCGTCTTGATCAAGAATATAAATACTTTATGGGGTCTGCCACGCCTCCTTCTGCCTGTTATTAAACCAGTTTTTCCCATTTTTCAATGGGTACAAAAATATGATAGATTTTTAAATACATAAACATAAGTAGAATTCTAAATACCCGCTAAATTGGCAACATTGTTGGCTTGACTTAGTTGCTGTTGTTGCTGCTGTTACAGTTATTATAGTTGTTGTTGCTGCTGCTGATGGCGATAATCATAAAGCGCTTGAGGCGCAGAACTCTCACTGTGAGATCCAATTTCAGTTTTTTTAGTTATGCGTCAAAATTGATCAACATTAAAGTTTAGTTCCATTTCCTATTGCCTGCCAGAGCATTTATTGACTTGAAAATCAGATTAGGAAATAAAAAATTTATTATCTTGTGATTGTCTTAAAAAAGAATCCGTGCTGTTGCCTTAGTCATGGTTCAGCCAAAGCTTTTGTAATTCAATTAGCAGTTGGCTATATATTTTAAAGGTTTTGGTGTGGCATCTATTTATAGTTTTTACGTATGTTAGCAACGTTAGCTGGTAGCAAACATACATGTTTTATCGTATGAATCAATATATATTATTTATAAGATAAATTTCGTACTAAATTTAAAATTCGTTCTTTAAAAGTTTTTCCCAAATTTCAGGAGCTAAGCTAAAGTTAGACTTGTTCCATTTTTGATAGGTATAATATAAATATAATATAAAGTAAGATCAGAAATTTATTTGGTGTTCCAGCACAGTTTTTAAAATAGTAAAGCTTAAATATATTTGGGTTATCTCCAACGTTTGACTTTGGGTTAAGTCCTGGTACGCCTAAATAATATTTGAATAATTTAAATCACAATAGAAAATAACCAATTTTATTGACCGTTAATATAAACTAACCGAAAACTTTGGCTCAAACAGGGTTACATTTTAGAATTCGGGCTTGGAACCGGTTTATTCCAAACCCGGTTGGCAGTTCCGTTTAACAAGTTTCGCTGATTTGAAAAGTTTTATTCCAGCCATCAAGCGATAGTTCACTGTAGCCGTATCCCATTGCGCTAAATGTCACGCTGTTGAACATTGGCAATGGCCATGGGCCCGCTTAGAATGCCAACAACAAAAGACGCCGCCAATGTGGCACAAAAACAATGCCTGTACTAAGCAAAACGGGTCAAAATTATAGTTGAAGTTGGCCTATACAGAGATGGACAGAGACAGAGACAGAGACAGAGGGACAGAGTAGAGAGCGAGTGTGAGAGCTTTGGGGGATGTACGCAACGCTGTTAACGGTGCGAGAGCAAGAGTACTGTTAACAGTCGTCTGTTAAGTAACAGAGCGCCGGTTTTATTGGCAAGCACGCGTCCATATCAATAATAAAATCGGTTTAAAAGCCAGAGATGGATATGGTATTGGCTAAGTTTTCACAAAAGTGACACACGTCAGTCAAAACTGTCAGCGGAAGCGTTTAAGAAAATCGATAAATAAATATTGCAGTAAAAGCTGGTTGCTTTTAGCATCGTGGTGTGTCTCTTGACTTGGCTTTAAGTTTTAATGAGCTGACGTTTTGCTCTGTCAGGCATTTGGTTTCATACTTAGCATCTACTTTTATGCTTAAGCTATTGCTGCCATTGTTGTGGTGTCTGCTGCCATTAAGCATTTTCGCATTCGGCATTCGGCACTTGGTATTGTCTTGATAATTACGTCTAACTTGAAGCAACTGTTTCCATTGTGCTTAGTTGGCATTCTCTTTTCGGCTCGGCTCGGCTCGCAGCTAATCAAATATTTATGCTTTGGCTTTTTCATCTTGATGTTTAAATAATGCAATGCTCTATACGTTATTTTCATTTTCACTTTTCCACAGGAAAGCACTCGTTGCATAATCCCCAACCTAGGCAATGTAACATTTTAATGCCTGGCCTATGCGGCGTATGCGCAATTTTCATCAATTTAAATATTTAATGCCCAGTTAAGTACCCAAAGCGTGTTGACCCTTTTGCGCTGTCCAGACACACGTCCTAAGCTCTTCGCTTTACATTTCAGTTTAGTATTTGTGTTGTTTGCCATGTGTTTGTTTTTGTACGCCCTATGCCCTGTGCCCTGTTTCCAAAGATTCATTGAACTTCTGTTGTTGCCAAGTTCAAGAGTTCATCGGTAGCAGCGACAGCATCTGTTGTTTTGGTTTGAACCCCAAGTCAATGGTTTTTCTATGGCATACCTTCTGTCAATGCCCAAAAAGACATATTTACGCACAGGATCTGAACTCGATTAACTGGTAAAGATACTTATTTTATAATATAGGGACGGGGCAGATCAGAGGGACGGTGGCTACAGTCGGACGTAACCGACAGTAGGAGACCCTTTACTTTGAGGATATGTACATACAAACACAATCAGACGCACACACACTAAGCTACCCGCGTATGCAAGGCACACCACCCCCCCTCTGCCTAGTGCGGCAAATTGTCTGTGCCATATGTTCGCTGTTTCTTATCCGATCGTAATAAAATTCACAGCGTCGATAGAGAATGTCATAAACTAGTTAAATACCAAATTACAAATCAATAGATTTAAAACTGTGGCTACAGCAGCTTTTCGCGGTTTGCGGGGGAAGGGGGGGAGGTATCCAAAATCTAAAACAAACTCGTGCTGCTTACTGAATAGGGGAACCTGAATTCCGAATATGGTGTCTCTAGCTCTTATAGTTGCTGAGATCTAGGTGTTCATACAGACAGACAGACGGACAGACAGACAGACAGACAGACAGACAGACGGACAGACGGACATGGCTATATCGACTCGGCTTGTCGTCCTGATCAAGAATATATATACTTTGTGGGGTCTGCCACGCCTCCTTCTGGGTGTTACACACATTTCCTCTTTGCACTAAACTAATAGACCCTTTTTACTTTTTTAAAGTAAAGGGTCTAAAAATGGTACTAAATACAGCAGTTAAAACAGCTTAAGAGTACCATATCATAACCCAAATTAGATCAAGGACCCAATGAACAAAAATTGCATAAACATAAAGAGAAACATAAACTCCGTAGTTCATACCATAAAAATCAAACTTAATATCTCACGGAAAAAAAATGATAACGTTGAGAAGACAGAACTTATATCAAGTACAACAACAACTCTTAAGTTTAATTTCTATTATTTTAAAATAGTTGTTCTTGAGTTCTTTAGTTAGCACTTGTTATTTTGAAAATGGGTATGTTTATTCTTTCTTTCTTTTTCATTTAAAGATAAATTTAGAATGTTTTGATTCCGAGATTTCAATATTTTCTATATTTGTTTTTCACGCCCAAATAGACAGACGGACAGTCGTACTGAACATATACCCTTTTATAATTTTTTAAAGTATAAGGTTTAATCTTGGATCTCATACATTCAAATTAAAGTTAAGCAAACCCTATTTTATTTGCTGACTTTAGTTTATAGAGCATCTGCTAGTGCGTTGACTACAGAAAACACCACATATTTAACATATTTTCTCGTTTCTGGCATCTTGTTGCGCTTTTATTGTGTGGTTAAGCCATTTTTACCCTTAGCTAGAGCGGCCACCGCCCCCTGCTTTCGTCTGCTTTCGCCCCCTGCCGCCGTCGATTTGGCCACTTGAAGGTTCCTTGACGCGACGTCTCCAATGCTAGAGCTCACAATGGAAATGGCCGCTTTATGCTTTTTCGCCTGTTGGCGCTGCCATTTACCATTTACCATTTATTCTATTTGGCCCACACCGACGCCGTCTGGTCCTTTATGCTATGCTCCTCCGTGACACACTCCCTCATCCCCCCTCTCCGCCACAAAATTAGTTAAACAGTCGCGACGTTGTCTGCATTGTTTGTTTTGTTGGCGATTTTGCCTTGGTTTGCTTTGGTTTTTTGAATATGCTGCTATAATTAATGGCCAGTTCGTTGGTTCATCAGCTTAGAGGGCGTTACGCATAATTATTTGCAATATATTTTTGAAATTTTGGCAAGTTCAACGGTCAATGTATCTGTCAGGTAAATGATCCACAGTAGCTGTTAGAAGTTGGTGTTATGCTAATTGCTGGGTAAATATTAGTTGAACTGTTGAGCTCATCAGAAGATTGTATATTTTGTAAGTTAATTAAATTATTTTAGAGTCGATAGAAGAAGTGCAAGATTTCGCTGACGCTTGACCAGGAGACTATCTGAATTTATCAGATTATTTAAACTCGTTGAACTTGTAAACTATTGGTGCCTAAATTTGGTAAGTAAATAGGTTCATATGGATGTGTCTACACAAAAGAAATGAAAGGCAATTCTAAACATTTTTGCGATTAATACATTCCACAAATAATTGATAAAAATCGTTATTTTTAATTTATAAGAAAAAATTTATAAGAAAAAAATTGATTAAATAATTC